>JALPQI010018215.1:0-20205 GCA_025490895.1 Thaumatotibia leucotreta
GAAAGAGTTTGATTATGGAAATAAAATGTTGATTATAGCCAGGTTGTTTTATTTATGTTTCCTTTATGAATATATCCACGAAGTATCTATTTTACTAGTATCAATAATAACAGGTTCCACAGCTCCAAATGGATGTACAGTTTTTATATGAACTTTCAGATTATGTGGCTGAACAGCAGAATAGGAACAATATGTGCATTTGTGGTGTCTTCCTCCCTGTAACAATTTAAAAAGATATATGATTAAATAACAACAGTAGGTGCAATGTGGGAGACGAGTTATAGAATCAGTTGATATTAACAACTTTTTTGGAAATTATCTACACTATTATTATGTCATTCAGTAAGTTGTTCCAATAGTTTAGATACAATTCCAGTTGTTCTACCTAGTTGTTCAAAAAGATGAATCATACTTACTTTTTCATGTCTTAGCAAATGTCTTTTATATGTAGACCGGTACACAGTTTTATAGTTGCATTTATCACAGTAAAATTCTGTATCATGGTTCTTTGCCTTAAAACAAGAAATTGAGGTTAGATGTCAATGACAACACAGCTAAACTAACTATGTAACAAATTGTACAGTTAAGGAAAGCCTGGTAACAATTAGTAAGCAAATGTTAAAAACAGTTTTTATTTAGGTTATATTATAATATGCACTCAATAATAATTTATAAAAACTCAAACCTTAGGTTGCTGACTAGAGACAGGCATGCCTGCTTTTGGACATGGCTTAATGGATTTTAACTTTGATGACTTAGTGTTTCGTCTGAAACAAGGTAAAATGAATTACTACACATAATCTACTTATTTCAAAATTCCGGCATGACAATATGAACAACAGATTACTTACTTTGTTAGTTGCTCTCGCAATCTCTTCACCGTTTTATTACTCTCGTGAGTGTTCAGTATATGGCAAGCGATATCATCTTTACAATCAAATGTATCTTTGCAAAAACTACAAACGAAGATTTCCACTTCTTTCATGTTATGCATTAAAATTAGTAAAACAAATGAAAAAAATCGACAAATAAGCGGCTCCGCTGTCCCCAAGAAGATTACGTGACTTTGTTTTTGTCATTAATTGATTGCCTAGTATGAACAATGTATAATAAATGAAAACCGAAACAAATGTTTACTGTAAAAATAACCACAAATCGTCTAGCTAAACTGACAGATAGCCAGCTGACACTGACAGGCAATCAACATGGCAGTTGGTGACATGACTAGTGTTACCAGTCGTAAATCTTTTTTCATCACACTTGCTGTCTAAGCGCGCCATTGCTTGCATGGATCGCGGGAGTAACACAAAAATATATTTTGTCAAAACTTATTTTTTTGCATATATTTTTCCGCAAGTGTGATGAAAAATATTGTAGACATCACGGTCGGTAAGAGGCATACTAACTCGAGTCATTAAAAACCCTCCACCTACGGCGTCGGGCTTCTAACACCCTCGTTACCGTACTTACCTCCCTAGATGCACAATGTACTAATTGTTACATATAGAGGTATTATAGAAAGAACATTATATTATTGTTGTACAAAACATACACATGCTTTGTTTTTGCAATAGACTCTATACATGTCAATGTCTAATTTAATAAGAGGCACACCTATTTAAACTCCTGTCACCCTGAGGCCTATTAAAAAGTCTCCTAAAACAAAAGAAATTGTATTCTATTTCCTACATTATTAATTATTTCACTGGCAAACACTAATTGTTGCCCGCGGCTTCGACTGCGTAGAATTCTGTCTGTATCCCGAATATTCACTTGAAAATTGTAGTTTTTAAACCGACCCTGAGTTTTTAACATTAACGCCATGAAATCTTATGTCGTAGTTAAGTAGCTGGCGTTTAACTTTTAAGAACAGTAACAGAATTCTTCCAAACTGCATTGTATATGTATAGGGACTTTTTCTATGACTTCTTCATTGTAAGGAAATTTTGATGTTGTGAAGGGCCTATCTTTTAACTTGAAAATCGTGCCCATTTGGTTGGTGCCAAGGTGTTAAAAACGCTCCTCATTTCGTAGCTAGCTACCAAATATGGCTTCAGGTGGGACTAAAGGGCAAATTGGTAGTGTTTTGTTTGGAAACAGCTGGGGCGGTCAAGCAAATAGGAGTGCCCAAACATGGCGTGTGGCCCATTAGCCGTGTGGTGACGGCAGTAAGAATACATTTGTCACCACCCCAACTCCTCCTGTGGGTGTCGTAAGAGTCGACTAAGGGATTGAAGTGTCACTTACCATTATTTAATAAAAGATTGTTGATGGGCAGCAGCGTCATCATAGTGGACACATTACTGCGATCGCCAATCCGCTTGCCCAGCGTGGCGATTATGGGCATTTACCTCCTAATGCGTCTATACGCATAGTTGATAGGAGAGGCCTACGACCAGCAGTGGACTATCATAGGCTGATGATGATGATGATGATGAAACATGGCCTGGATACACAGAATGAAAATAATTAAAAGGATCTAAAATCAAAAGTCACGGTGCGACAGTAAAATACCATTTATTGAACCATTTAAATGAACAACCTAAGAATGACAGTAAGTGATCAAGTAAACGTAAAGTCAAGATTAATAATATACAAAGACTTCGCAATTCCGCTTACCTACATATAATTATTAAGTCTATGATTTAAAGGGAGTGGTACCAATTTTGACGCGACATGTAGAAAAACACCATTTGAAAGTTAAATATTTTTTGTGATTTGCATACACATATTATGAAATCATTGCTTTTAGTTTGAAAACTAATTAAAATATTATTGCAAAAGAACACTATTTTGGTGCCTATTGTGGCACCCTTTGTTTAGTATGTATATTGTCTTAATACCTAAACTTGCCCGTGCAGTCCATCTAGATGTATTCTTACTTTATTAGTTAACTATGGTGTTCAAACAATGATATATTAAGAAAGGCACTTTTTTATACAGATAAAAATTAGGACAATAAATTATAGTTATTGTTAGTATGATGATATTGATGATATACCTACACTTTATGAAATACAAGACAAATTTATTATTTAAATTATTTCGTATTTTGATTGTTTGGCTTTTGGATAGCATCTGCAATTTCTAAAACTATTGTGTTTCTAATACAATTGTCCTTCGTAGTAATCTTAGCAAAATAAAGTTGTGTTGTGTTGTTTATCAATATATAGCTATACCTTTCGCAAATCTACAGCCAAATTATATTAAGATAATAAAAATATTACAATAATAATATAAACAATCGAACAAAGGAATGCCACAAGGTTCTTAAAAAATAATAATCATTTTTCATGTCTAATCCAAACTATACCTAAACAAAAAATTGCTAATGAGTTCTCGCAATTGTTGCTATGCTTTAAGCATAGGCGCCTAAGTGGCGTCGCTCTTAGGATTTATTTTATTAAATTAATTATCAATCCGTCACCAAATCGATCCATTCATATATGTTAAACTTTTAAGATTTACTCGAGTGTCGACTGATGAGATAAGTTGTTACATATTTATAATTTAACCCTTAATCTAACATGAGACACACCAAATTTTCATTCGTTAATTTTAATATATTCCCATTGTCCGATTATGGGTTAAACTCGTTTTCTGCGCTTTAATATGACATAACCCATATAAGAGTCCAAACGGGCATGAATTCTTGTTCCACGAATGGGGTAGAAAAATATAGTTAGTAGGTATTGTATACAATACAAATGCATGGTTACCATAGAGTACCATAGAGTAGTATTATTTATTCACATAATACCAACTTATTATGACAGTAAGTTTGTTACCAATAACAATTTAGTTAATTATAGTATTTTGTGTGCAGCGTGCACGTCACGTTTAATAAAATAAAAGAGAGGACGAAATATATTTTTACTAAATTTCCGCGGAGACATTAAATTGCGATTAATCATAAACTTAAATATCTGAAACAACTACATAAACAATTTCATCTATAACGTAACATAATGCAACTAAAATCTAACAACACCTACTCTGTCAAAAACTGCCTCATATATCATTAATTATTAAATTTTCTTAATACGTGAAATTTAATTTGAGCTAAAATTAATGAAGCAGTTTAATTCAGAATAAAGGGTAACTTCAAAGACGTAAAACGAAACAATTTAATTTCAACTTAATTACGATGATATACTAAAATTGTTGTTAAGTAAATATCAAAATGATTGAAATTAAAACAATTTTAATGTGAATAACTGAAGAACCTTATAACTAAGCAGATATTTTAAAATATATCTGATCAACGCAAGACTTGGGGCGATTTATGTATAATACGTAATAGGCGACACCGGTAAAGAGCAGTCTAACTGACAAACTTTCATACGGTCAGTGTGTCCCAATTCAATCTGACACGTAAAGTGAAGGCCAGGCCAGCCATGACCACACCCATATATTATAGGAACGCACCGTGATTTTTTAAATAAACGGTGTTTCTTGTAATACTTCTCTGAAGTCACCCTGTATAATTTTACCCTAGGCAAGGTAGTGAACCTAATTTATCTTTGCACTGACATACAAATAATGTAAGATTTACTAATAATAATGAAAATATTTGTAAGTGGAACATACCCACAACATTTTACGACATATAATATTCACCATTATTAATCAGTGTTATTATCATTAAAATAATTGCTTATAGATATATTAAAACTCGAAAGTGATTGATTAGGCTTAGACACTTATTGTTTGTATTTCCTAGACATGGGCTAAGATTGGACACATAATATCCCATAATGGACTTCAAGATGGCAATCAAAAAAGTATGATTCTGACTCATTAAATAATAAATTCTTTGGCGTCTACAGCTGGAAATTATTGCAACACTAAGTTGTTAACGCATTAGATTGTTAGTATTTTTTTACAGCCAGGATCACAATTTTTTTAACAGATTTAAAAAAAGAGGTGGTTAGAAGTTACAATGTAAATGTAGCCCAGTATAAAGCAGTAATAAAAGGTGGAAAATACTTTTATGACAAACATTAATGATATGGATGTATCCATATGTGTAATTTTGAGACAGTCAAAGAAGAAAGTCTGAAATAATGAAGTAACATATAAGTTTGAAAACAAGTGTCCCCTAGAAGTACCAAATGGTAATAGTACCCATATACCCAATAGGAAAATCATAAGGGCTTGGTCATTATTGCCAATAAGCATTCCAACTTAAATATAAGTAACTAACCAATTTTGAATTCATTCAAAATGCAATCGGTTAAAAACAACCAATAACATTCCACAAAAAGTTTTTTTCATACATACATATAGGTACATTACATATATTTTTCAAACATACATATTGACAAAGAATTCAAAGTGTCACAATTTATTTAGATTAACTACTGATTACGATTAAATTCTAGATAGAGTTAATTTACATTTACGTTTAGGCACTGGTCCCAGCAAAAGCGAGTTAGAGATTGATAGCTGGGCTATAAAAACGAACAAAAGATAATGGCCCCCGTGTAAGACACTTGTCTCAGCGCGAGCTACTAAGCTATGAACTATCGGCTATAAACACGAACAAAATATACGCACTCCCGTGTAAAAAAAAAGAGACACGGTTATACTCACCCGGCGGTGATAGCTGGGCGAGTATCGCCGTGTCACTTTTATAGTAGCTCGCGGTGAGACCAGTGCCAAAGAGACACGACGATATTTTGTAGCTACTCGCTCATCTTTTCTTTACACGGGAGCGATTATTTTTTGTTCGTTTTTGTAGGCGAGCTATCATTCGCTGACTCGTTTTTGGTAGAACCAGCGTCTATGTCCATAGAAAAGGGGTGTCGAGTTAGGCAGGGTCCAGGCAGGCTCGGAGCGCCGCCACGCCTTCGTCGGAGGCCCAGTAGTCGGCGAGGAGATCGCGTTCCGCCTCCAAGCTCGACTGGAATGTTTTTTCACTTCTGTTAAGTGTCAGAAGTTGCTTCTTCACCAAGATGCTCTGAAATGAAACAGACACGTGTGTAAGTAAGTATAATATTATAAGTAAGTATATTTGGAAATAAGCGTTCACATCTGAATTAATTAATACAAAACTGTGGTTCAGGAGCCAAGGAAGGAGACCACCTATTTATTATAGCGGACATTACTGTGGATGTGATTTTTTAGTCATTCATACATTATTAAACAGAATCCGTCTACTGTATCTGCATAAGAAAGGGTCGGGCATTTCTTGTATGATTCAAAGACATTCAAGTTTTTTATGAGTTTCATTGTTCATTAAAACAGTTCACTGTTGCGAGAAAGCTTTAATCATTCTTAATATACTATATAAATAATGCGTAAAAACGTAATATAATGAAATAAGCACTGGATTCTGAATTTCAAATATTATACTATAAACAATCATAAATATATTTTGTCTACCTCTAGGCTAAAGGAGCGCAAATTGTTTTAGACAATTTAAGACTAACCCGAAAACTAAATAAACCAAGACCTCGGGTCGTTTACGCAAATAGATTCACAATATGCTATTTCAGTCATAACAAATGAACTCACACGGTTTATCGCTATAGGTTACGAGTTGCGACCTCATAACAGTGTCAAGATTTGATCATTAACTGTAGTATAGTTAAGATTACGCTCCGATGTGGGCTTTTAACGTATTGCTACTCGCGTTGGCATTATACGTCACATGTGAACAAAGTCAAGAGCCTACGCTGTATTATTATGGGATAGTGAGTAACGTGTATTTATTCGATCGAGAAATTTTAATCCATGAAACCTCTTGACTGCTAAGAAACTCTAATGTGATTTGCAATTGTTAACTTTATCTCTTCAAATAAAGGTGCATTTTAAACAAACAGGTTTTTTAATGTAAATATGTGACGGTTAGGAAACTTCAAGAAGTTAGATTTGATGAAAATGTGTGAACGGCTCGTCTCGTCAGCCCGTTACCGTAGATTCTTGTATCTTCGCCTAGGATACCTATCTTCGCCTAGCGTGAAAAGTTAAAGTTCCCGCCTTATTATTAAGGTAAACTCTCAGATAGCAAAGTACATGTTTTTCATACTTGCTATTTAGTAATTTTCTGTGCACCGTACCCTAAAATGAATGCGGAAACTACAACTTTTTACACTAGGTGAAGATAGGTATCCCTGGCGAAGACACGGGGTTTTACGGTACCAGTTTCACCGGTAGCCAAGATAAAACGTTCAGAGCAGCGATGAACTGCGCAGTTGCGACTAGCTTACGAGTTGCCTCACGTGACGCTTTGAACGTTGTCTGTGAGTGTGAAGCTTGCCTAGCGTATGTGGTTGCCGCCAGGGGCCGAAGAGAAAATTGCCACCCCACTTTAGTGATTCCAATTTTTTTTAATGTTGTTTTTGCCGCTTTCTCACATGTGCCGCGTCTACTAGCTCCGTCACCGCTGTGAAGCTCGATTTACGCTTAATGCTCGGTTCACATTATTCCAGTAGCATTCCAGTCCAGCAATCCAATCCAGTACTGGAATGCTACTGGAATTATGTGAACAGACACTGGAATGCTTCCATTCCAGTTCAGTGACTGGAAAGACCGTCAACTTTTCATTCCAGCTCACCCAATCCAGCGGCACTGGAATAATGTAGACAGCCATTCCAGTTCCAAACCAGTACTAGATCATTGTCAGCGATGTGTTTCCAATCCAGCTACTCTTAAAATACTGGAGTAATGTAAACGATATGCTCCAGTCCTTTATTAGACCGCTGGATTACTGGACTGGAATAATGTGAACCGGGCATAAGATTAGTATGTAGTAAGTTTTTCATCACACCTGTTCCGTAAGTGCGCCAATACGCTGCGGTGATGCGGGCCGTAGGTGCGTAATTTCTTGTTTACCGCCCTAAGTACACAATGTACTATTGTCGGTGACAGGACGAGAGCGAGCGCAGCCTGCCGCTATGCGGCGCTCGGTCGGCGTGCTCGGCGGTGCTGCTGCGCTACTGGAGGCCGTCGGCGCTCGTGCGCCTGTGTCGCTGTCCGCGTCGCGCGCGCTGCGATACGCTCACCCCGCAAGGGCAGCGGATTGAGCTTAACAACCGCGCGCACTTTCAAGTGAGTACTAGTATTTTGTATGTAGTAAGTGTTGTCGGTAACAGGACGAGAGCGAGCGCAGCCTGCCGCTATGCGGCGCTCGGTCGGCGTGCTCGGCGGTGCTGCAGCGCTACTGGCGGCCGCCGGCGCTCGTGCGGCTGTGTCGCTGCCCGCGTCGCGCGCGCTGCGATACGCTCACCCCGCAAGGGCCGCGCATCGAGCTTAATAACCGCGCGCACTTTCAAGTGAGTACAAGCCTATATGTGGTTGAGAGGTTAAGCTGTCGGTCACAGAGCAGCTACTGGCGGACGCCGGCGCTCGTGCGCCTGTGTCGCTGCCCGCGCCGCGCGCGCTGTGATACGCTCACCCCGCAAGGGCAGCGGATCGAGCTTAATAACCGCGCGCACTTTCAAGTGAGTACAGGCCTATATGTGGTTGAGATGTTAAGCTGTCGGTCACAGAGCAGCTACTGGCGGCCGCCGGCGCTCGTGCGCCTGTGTCGCTGTCCGCGCCGCGCGCGCTGCGATACGCTCACCCCGCAAGGGCAGCGGATCGAGCTCAACAACCGCGCGCACTTTCAAGTGAGTACAGGCCTATATGTGGTTGAGATGTTAAGCTGTCGGTCACAGAGCAGCTACTGGCGGCCGCCGGCGCTCGTGCGCCTGTGTCGCTGTCCGCGTCGCGCGCGCTGCGACACGCTCACCCCGCAAGGGCAGCGGATCGAGCTTAACAACCGCGCGCACTTTCAAGTGAGTACAAGCCTAATGCCCGCCTTCCACTGCGAGCGGAACGGACTCAGTTTAACTCGCAATGGCGAATGGCATATAAGTGCTTCCACTGATAAAAAATGAGCGGAGCGGACAAAACGAGTTAAAAGAGTCACAAAAGTGGTCGAAGAGTAGAGCGGGCTTAGGGGAGGCTCCGCTCGACTCGCAATACTGATTTTCATGCAAGCACATCCACCGTGAGCTAGTAAACGGAGCGGACTGAGCGCTAAACGAGTTAAAATGGGTCCGCTGCGTCACCGCGTCGCTAGTTTTTAGCGGAATCCGCTCACAGCCCCGCCCCCTCCAACCCCCGCTTCCCCTTTCACGTCCTTGAACTGTGAAGTAAATCTAGTAATTGCCGTGACCTTGAGCAATATGAAGCTTCTCTAGTTACTCTGAAGTAATTTTTGAAATGTTCATCTTGTAGATCGCTAAACATTAGCAATAAATCGCCTTTGACAGCTCTTTGTCTTATATGGTTGCTCATTCAAAATCTGGGTTTATTACGCTTCCCCCTTTTTTTCTTCTTATAGCGGTAAAGTAGCAAACATTTCATTACTGTTTCATAAAAATCATCATCACTTGAATCGTCCGACGTCGTGCACATGACTTGTTTCTATCACGGCTGTCTGCATACTGGCTAGCACGCCTTCAAGTCCGCTTCTAATGGAAGCTTAAACCTCGCTCAGCCTCACTTCCAGCCTCGCTCGCTCCGCTAAACTCGCTGGCAGTGGAAGACAAATGCCGCAACTCTTTTTTAGTGGAAGTGCACAGCTAATTTCCTCCGCTCCGCTCAATTCGCTAAGTCCGTTTCCGCTCATTACCCTTTTGTAGTGGAAGGCCAGCATATATGTGGTTAAGTTGTCGGTCGTAGAACACAGCGTGACTGGCGATGTTATTCGCATATGCTTTGCCAGTAGCGGCAAAGCATATGCGGTTATGTCCCTGCTCGCCTAGTCATAATAACCGCACGCATTTCTAATTGAGTACAACCCTATAAATAGGTTGGAAGCCGATGATAGTATTTAATTTGTATTGTTGTTAGTTTCTTGTGTCCCACAAGATTTTTCTTATGTAACATTAATTATTTCTTTTCAGTTTTGTAAACCTATTTCCGACTGGCCGGAATGTTCCATCGGCGACATTCCACTCCTCGTCCAATCTCCATACGTCCGCATCGACCCCGAAGAGATTGAAAACCTACATCACAAAAACATTCAACTCGTGCCTCCGAAAATTACATTTCAATGCCGCTGTCGCTACCCTACCTATTGGAAATTGAATTCTAGCGTAGAAAACGAAGATATTCAACGGTATCGGTGCGCGGCAATGCCTTCTTGTAAAACAGGGGAGTTGTGTGGTCATGTCACTGGTGATTTGTTCGCGTTGTACCAGTCGTGTACGTGCCCGAAACATCATATCTGCGTGCAAGGCGGGGGTCTCCCGGAGATCGATATTTCGGAACTCCTGTATCGGGGAAAAGGATGGCGGGCTCATTGTGAACGTATTAGCGACGAATATAGTTATGAAGATTATTGACCCTTAATACAGCAAGATTTATCGTGTCAAGTTAAATTAAAAACCAAAGTTTACAAGTTTGTTTCTTTAGCATTAGAAAGGAGATAAGCGATCGTGAACTGTCTTTCTGTTAAAAAAGAGTATTCACAAATAAGTAATCAACAAATATGCAATGTAAAGTGGTCTTGTTATCTATTATTTTGCGTAAGAATATACGTCAATATTGTTTTACCTTACTCCTAATGCAAAAAAAATAGGAAATAAATACTCCGTCAATAAAACCTGGCGCCAGGCGAGGCGGGCGTACGACTGTGACATTTGTAGTAGACTTGTAAATTAGTGCTTTTTAATACATATTGAGGAAATGTAAGATTTGATCGTCATGGTAAACAAATGACAATCTACGTTTTTTTTCCGTGGCAGATGTTATCCCTCTCATATACTTTGTATACCGTACCTGTATCTACAGTCAAGTGCAAAAATAAGTATCGAAAGAATCTGCTCATAAATATGTTACAACGTTCTTATTACACAGAATTGGCGTGCACTGGGACATATTTTTGAACATTTTTGTATACACCTTATTTTGTCTTTGACTGTTCATCTATTTATA
Organism: Thaumatotibia leucotreta; assembly: GCA_025490895.1. Taxonomy (NCBI): domain Eukaryota; kingdom Metazoa; phylum Arthropoda; class Insecta; order Lepidoptera; family Tortricidae; genus Thaumatotibia; species Thaumatotibia leucotreta. The sequence continues at coordinate 10,933 of JALPQI010018215.1, forward strand.
AAATATAAAAGTGCCTATCATAATATAATTACCCTGCTGGGTTGCTGTGCGATGTCCTTGGCTATGCTGCGGAGTTGGTCGGTGAACCTGTCCGGCCACAGCACCCGACTGACCAGGCCGCCTCGCATGGCTTCCTCGGCCGACAGCCGCCGACCGAATACCAACAAATCGTCAACCTGTAAATAAAGTATAACCTCCTTATTCATCACTATACCACGATATTTTTCTAGCAAGAACAACAGATTGACACAATCAAACATCGACATAACTATTTGGTTATGTCGATGTTTGGATGGTTTATCGATAAGTTTTATAAATAAATCTGTTGGTCGATAAATAAATAATGTGCCGTAACTTAAGAGATAAATTAACAGAATGCAAATCATATTCAAAACGATCATTATTTTTCTTATCTATTGTATTAAGTACTCATCAAAAGAACAAAGATTAATAAAATATACTCTGACGCCATAGGAAATAATTTATATGAAGTATTAGATATTTAAAACAAAGCATTTCGTGGTTACCTTATTTTACTAAGTTAGTATATTTATGAGAATAGGGTGTACTCATCGATAACAGTTATGTCGATTTTCAATTTTGTCAATCTCTCGTTGCTGCTAGAAAAATATTGAGGTATATTCATCACATCATTAGCCTATGTTAGTTTACTGGAGGACGTAGGCTTCTCCTATTAACTATGCGTACAGACGCATTAGGAGCTAAATATGCATAATCGCCACGCGGAGCAAGCGAATTGGCGATCGCAGTAATGTGTGTGTGTGTAATGTGGTCAATCATCAATCTTTTATCAAAGAATGGTCAGTGACACTTCAATCCCTCAGTCGACTCTTACGACACCCGCAGGAGTTGGGGTGGTGACAAATGTATTCTTCCTGCCGTCACCAGACTGACCATTATTCATAAATGTCTCCTAACTTAGCAAGCCGCTAAGTATTGCTTGTCCGTTTCGGCCTTATTAACATATCAATTCAATTAAAATAGTACCTTTAAATGGTGACGTACTGTGTTTTGATTATACAATAAAATGTGAAAATATTTATACATTATGTTTCACCTGCCGAAAGTTATGTCGTAAACAGTAATATGTGCTTGCGCGCGTCAAATTGCGAGCCAACGAGTAGCGTATCCGCGCCTTCCGCTGCCATTGCCGCGTCTCAGCGCCAGCCCTACACTCACTGCTATCACACTGAAGCTACTGACCGTGGATCTGGGCAGGCGCGCGGTAAACACGGATGAGCCAACAAGCAGCGAGTTGGCTGCGAAGCTGGCGCGCTCGGCCGCCACCGCGACGTCAGCCAGCGCCAGCCCTACGCTCACTATCACACTGAAGCTACTGACCGTGGATCTGGGCAGGCGCGCGGTAAACACGGATGAGCCAACAAGCAGCGAGTTGGCTGCGAAGCTGGCGCGCTCGGCCGCCACCGCGACGTCAGCCAGCGCCAGCCCTACGCTCACTATCACACTGAAGCTACTGACCGTGGATCTGGGCAGGCGCGCGGTAAACACGGATGAGCCAACAAGCAGCGAGTTGGCTGCGAAGCTGGCGCGCTCGGCCGCCACCGCGACGTCAGCCAGCGCCAGCCCTACGCTCACTATCACACTGAAGCTACTGACCGTGGATCTGGGCAGGCGCGTGGTAAACACGGATGAGCCAACGAGCAGCGAGTTGGCTGCGAAGCTGGCGCGCTCGGCCGCCACCGCGACGTCAGCCAGCGCCAGCAACGCCAGCCCCACGCCGGAGCACGCGCCGCTCACGCCCGCGCATACAAGCTTGCTGTGGCACTCCACTGTGCTTAGCAGGGACCTGTAGTTAATTGACAACTATTATTTTTGGTCTGTATTATCTAGGCTAGAGATACCCCAAAAAAATGGCGCCCAGATTGCATCAAGCAAGGAAAAGAAAGCTATAATTAAACTGTTTTGCATATAAATTACCTCATAAGGCAGTTAGATTTTATGATATTGATATTTTATTGCACAAAAATAATTTTGAAGTATAAATTGCGAACTTAATGCCATAAAGAATTCTCTATCAGTCAACCTGAATATATTAAAACAGTTGATAGTAATGATAATATCTATGTAGCAAAAAAGTCGCATTTCAAAACATGTAACCATCTTGCCCTTTAACCCAATGTTAAAGTAAACTCACACGACATGTTTTGGAGTGCCTATAGTCCTCCATTATCAAGCAAGCAGTAAGCCCTCTTCTAAATATACGCGAATTTGACAGTTAACTTGTAGTGATATTCCTTACATATAAAAAGTAGGTACCTTATGGCTTCTGCAGTACACAGGGCATTATTAGCTCTGGTATCCAGGTCTTGTTCGAGAAGGGAGCTTAAATTTATAGATGAGCATAGTGTTCCACATTCAGACGATAGAAGGGTCACGGCAATTTCTTCTTTGTTATTCACGTATGCCAACGCCAGTTCAAGATCCTTCAAAGTCTGAAAGTGTATAGATAATGTAAATGTAAGTAATGGAATAAAAATTTAAGTATGCATTGTTAATTTTACAAACCTCAATTGTATATTGATTTCCTTTCCGTTTTACGTTAATTTCAGCTAAATTATTGTCAAATTTAACTGTCAAATTCTTTAATTTGGATAGTTGATGTTCCTCCTCTGTCTTTAAAATCAAATTTTCATCATATTTAGGTTGCACCTTCTTCTGTTTTGCAGGTTTATCAGGCTTTGTGTTGTCACGCTTCCTTTTGTTTAGAACATTCTGGAGTTTGGAGTTTAACTTTTGTTTAATAGACAAACAGTCACTTTTATTTATTACTTCACTAGGGGATGCTGTACTTATATCAGACATGAATACTTCAGATATTTGGTCAACAGATTCTTCATCAGCATTTGATAGGTTCTGAGAGTCTGATATTTGGCGGGAAATACGCGAGGAGTTTTGCAATGTGCTGGAATCCTGGTCATTAACCCGGAGAGGGCTCATACAGTTGCTAGAATAGGAGCTAGAAGAATGGCGGCGGTATATAATTGAGTCATCAGCACTGTGAGTCTCAAAGTCCTCACCCACTGACTTGATTGAGCTACTCAGGGAACCTCTTTGCTTTCCACCTGCAATCTTTTTAGCTTCTGCTTCCTCTTTAATACATTCCTTCTTTCTTTCCCTAAATTTCATTTCCTTGCTGTCTGGAGTTGAGCTCTGAATTTTCTTAATAAATTCTGCTTTGGTTCTCATATTTTTTTTGCCCTTAGGAGCTTCAGGGGTAAGCTGATATATCATGTTCACGGCACCCTCATCCATTAACAATTTGTCAACTTCAGAAAGTCTTTTGTTTGTTTTACTTGCTTTAGGTGGAGGTTTTTTCCAGTGTAATTTACCAGTTGGGGATTTAGATTTTGGTCTTTGCTGAACTTCAGTCTTAACTTTTTTAGGAATTTGCTGCTCCTTATCAGCAGATGCTTCTTTAGGCCTAGCAGGAAGCTTACCCTTGGTGAATGTATCTGGATTATCAGGATCAAATATTACTTTTTTCTTAATTACTCTACCAAGTCTGCGCTGGGGCTGCCCATCATCTGCAGTTTTATTTATTACTTGACCATCACTTGTAGATGAATCTATAGAAGAACCATCAACATGGTCTGACTCAGCAACAGTTTCGATTGCTGTTGCCAGTACTTGAGTGGACTTAATAAGGCCTTGACTTTCCTCCAGCAATTTCTCATCAGCATCATCTTTTGTTGGTTCATCGTCTTCCCAATCCCTCACCAGGTCATTTACAATCTTCTCCTTAACTCTAGATTTATTAGCATCAGTCTCCATTTCATCATCTTCACTTACTTCCATATTATTAGCACTGACAGATGCATTGCGGCTGTCCTTTTTGATCCTACTCTCAGTAGAATTTTCTGTAGGTTTCAAAATAATATCAACAGTTTTTCTATTTCTTTTGCTCTTGGTTTCTATATGTTTTGGTTCATCTGCTGTTACTTCTGAATCTAATGATTGTTTATTTTTCTTACTTTTTGTATCTGTAGATGTACTTTCTGGTTTCTCTTCTAATGTTTTCTTATCTCTTTTGTTTGTTTTACTCTCCAGTGCCACCTCTGAAGATTTAGAAGATGTGCTTGAAACCTTGGTTATTTTTTTAATTTTGGGTTCATCTAAATTAACTTCATTTTCATCTGCTGATGTTTCTTCTTTATTTGATTTTGCTTCACCACTGTTTTGTGAAAGTCTTTTCTCTCCTTTTTTCTTCCTGGGCGTTTTTTCAACACTTCTTTTACTTCTAGCTACAGTTTTCAATCTTGTTAGCTGTTGTAAAGCCAACTGAGCTTCAATACTTTTTATATTTTTATGGTCATCTTGAATAACCTTCATATACTGATCATCAGCCTGTTCAACATTACCCTCCAAAATATTTAGTAATTCTTCCTTGTTTAAAACTTCTTGCCTCACAGAACCATTATTATTTTCCATATTATCTGAATGCAAAACATCACTTAATGCACTGAGCATGTTTTTGGATGCATCAAGCTCATCAACATGACCTATATTTTGATCTACCTCATTTGCATCATTTTCATTCCTCTCAACTAATATTTCTGTTTTGAAAGTTACCTGGTCACTTGAGTCTACATTGGTTTCAACTACAGTTTCTTCAACCTGTGAAATAACTTCCTCAATAACTTCTTCTGATTGTCCAACAAGTAATTCCGATATCTCTTCAGGTATTTTAGATGCCAACTCTGGAATATTAGCAATCAGTTCTGTTTGGTTTTCAATGTTTAGGTGATTAACATCTTCAGTAGAGGATAACAATGCCTCAGCAGTAGGTTCAATAGAATCAACAGTTTCTATAGACATTGGTTCACAAATTTTATTTGGATCAACAGGCATATGCATATGATCTGTTGTGCTGTCTACCTGTATCTGATCTTGAACCGTGGTCTCTGGTGCCGCTACTAAATCAGAGTTGGTCATGGCTCCAAGTTCGGCGACACCGTTCGGCCTAGGAATGTCGTCTGCCGCACTCGAAACACAAGCCGCACCCTCGTTCACATTAACTAATAACTCTTCGGTCAAAACATTCTGAGCCACAGACTCTTCCACAACTTCCATAGCTAGTTTTTATTTAGTTTATATATTATAACCTATATGCATAAATAAATCAAACAAAAGTAACACAAATTAGTTTCTTCACCGTTTACATAATGTCTTTCACTGTAAAACAACTAATATAATATGCGAACAGCTCAGTATTTTATGATTTTTTAAGGTTTCACTTTACTTAATTTTCAATCAAATAAGTAAATCAAGCTAAGTTTTTTCGCGTCCATTTTAAGCTTCTCCGTCAAGAATGTTTACGTTGCTAAATATCGTAATTCAAAGAGCATATTTAATCAAAAGTATTTAGTAACTCATTACGCACAAGGACGCTTTTTCCATAATATGTTACGAGAAGTAAGTAAAAATATAACGAAAGTCGCTGACATAATAATTCCATAGACTATCCAACTCGACCATTGCTGTATTGCCATGTGTAAATATGTACTATATAATTTTTCTTAGTATGTCATGTTAGCCAACATAAAATAATACATATCCTTAACTCTACCGATACTTCAGCATTTCTATATTCTCTATTAATGTTTTTAAATAAAAATTTGATAAACGTCAAACCCGAACTTGTCAGAGTTGTGATACACTTCAATAATATCAAATAAATGTTATATATTTTATATCTGCAACAAATCGTTCGATCACGTCTGCTGTATAGTGCTGCTATAGTGTGTGCATATTTAAACTATGAATATCTTACCTAAAAAAAGGCGAGTGGTTAATTTTATTCTTTCAGGCATTTCCAGTTATTTACTTACGACATTTATTTATCTTTCATGCGATTTTTTACTGAATAACCTTTTGATTGTTTTCCGAAACAAATGGCTAAAAGCGTTAAAATATCCATAAAAATTTAACATCATTTTTAATTCCAGATGGCATGTACGGACAAAAGAGAATATTGCCAGAGTACGAAGAGATGAGGCTGAAGCAGCAGAAAAAGAGAGAGAAGAGAGATTAAGAATTGAAAATGCTGATAGGGAAGCTAGACTGAACATTCTGAAACATAAAAGTAAACAAAAGTTACTTGATTTAGGCATCAGTGACCAAGAACCTGAAACATCACAACCACAATCACAAGAACACATAAATTTATTTGAGGATTTGGAACATGCTGTTAAGACATCAAATAAAGATCATGATAAAGAAATTAAAGAGAAAAAGGAAGAATACGAGAAAAAAATTGGTTATTTAACTTATCTGGGACAAGATACAAATGAGGCACTAAAGAAGAAAAATTGGTATGAAGTGTTACCAGATGCATCTAGGTTCTCAAGGTCTAGTGATATCAAAGATACATATGATAAATTGGTACTTCGAGATGAAGATGGTAAACCAAGGGCAAAAGAAAGCGACATTAAAAATGGAGAAATTGCTTGGAAGGCTAAGCAAAGGTTAGATCCTATTCAGAAGTTTATTCAACATTGCACTGTAAAAAACAGTATTGTAGCTAAAAGTTCGAATCAAATTGAAAGTACTGTGACTACACAAGAAAGAAAGAGTAAGCATAAACATAAAAAGCATAAAAAAGACAAAGATGATAAACATAAAAAGCTACTTAAGCTTAGAGAACAACGGTTGAAGCGGGAACAACAAGAAAAACTAAAGACAGAAATGTTCTTAAGTGGTCTCAATCCCACTTCTGCACAAAAACAAGCAGATTCTTCGGTAACAAGAGTGAAACCAAAATATAACTCGCAATTTAATCCAGAGCTTGCTAGGCAAAATTACACTTAAAAAGTTACATGAACATTGTTTTATACTGCTATGCAGGGATCGGATAACGGTTTTTTCTCCATACAAAAGAATGGTTTGAATTCTGTTCTTTTTCGTTCTTCGATATTTATTTTTTTGTTAGTGGAGTAATTCAAATATGATGTTAATAATTACATAAAATGTTGAAAACTACATAAAAAGTGTAAAACATTTAGCTATTTCGAGGTTTTTCTAAAAAAACGGTTCCGATCCCTGCTGCTATTTATGATATGATGTAAAAAAAGGCAGGAGTTCAAGAAACATGCTTTATATTTCAAATTATCATGAATTGCTTGAAATATATGCAATATAATTTCTTAGACCTAAGCATTAGTTTTTTCTTATGTATTATATAATAAACATACAAATCATAAATATGTTAATTATTTCTGGAATGTTTGTGTCAGCATGGCTATGGGCAGTTTGTCCTCAAGTTTGTTGTAACTATATTTAAAAGTTTCACAAAATATTTCCAATACTCGTCCAACCATGGTGCCCTCACAAGTTCCATCTGAGGACTTTGATCTGGAACACAAAATACAAAATAAATTACAATTTTTGTTTTGAACTTGTTATATTTTCAATGCCATTGACACTATTTTTTTTAAAGTAGCTGATGCCCTAATACGATTTTCTAAGCAAGGAAAACGAAAATTATGTTGGATGCTACAATTTCAATTAATTAGCATGAAAAATAGAGTGACTGACTAATAAATTAATTACTACAGTGTTGTAAAATGTTCTGGCATAACATAAATATTACGCTGTTGTAATGTAACCTTCATAATATATTATATCAAACTGTATTGGCTATTTAACTGTCTTTGTCATTAAAATCTCAACTTAACGTTCAAATTGGATTTAGCGATTACAGGACAGAAAAATCATAGGGGCCCGTTTGTGACATGTCTCTGAGGGCACATCTACAACCATCAATAACAAATGTACAGTATGTGCTTCCAAAACTCAAATACCTATTTTAAACTAAATCGGGACTTCATTGAGTAGCATTACTCCCGAAACATTAGAACAATACGTAAATAATTTGTGTACGCGACGTAGCCTCGATTCAGTTTAAAATAAGAGTAAAAATCGTGAAAATTAAAATACTTACCTAAATAAACTAACACCTTTCATATAGGCACTCAAGAACCCAACAAATGTTTCAACATTATCTTTTCCAGCTTGATGCAAAAGCGTATATATGCCCACCAAAAGCGGGTAGCCATCAATGTTTTCTCCTGCTTTTCTTGCAATAAGGTCTCCTGAATAACAATAATATTTAACAGTTAGTTATTAATAACAATGCCAATCAATTTATGAAGAAAAATGATAAATAAAAAAATTGCTCCAGGTCTTGCTGGGGAGGTAGAGTGCCCAGAAGGCTGGCCGCATTGCCGCGCTGGACTGCTATGCTGAGTCTTTGCGCGAAATACTGGCCAGCTCTCTGGTCACCCGTCTTATAGAGGCGACGTGCACTAGGCCCCCACGGCCCCAAAGTTTCAACCCCAAACGCCGCAAAGATGTAGCTGCTACCGAGGGTAGCATATTTGCGACGCTTGAGGTCTTCCGCCAAAGATACAATGCATTAGAAATTCTGTTTGATATCCAATAACATCGTCAAAATTATCAGATTTAGTGGTTTCACATAATAGGAGTCCTATTCACAGCCAACATACCATGTTCGTTTAAATTTGAACTCTAACGCGTTATCAATAGAGTCGTATCAAGATCATATTGCGGTTCGTGATCGGTTGTGAAAGGGTTACATTTTTAAACAATAAGCTATGAAACAATTTACAGTGACTCTGACGTCGTGGGGGTAGAAAAAGATTTGTAAAGAAGTAAAAGATTTTCATCAAAAAATAAATTACGTCACATGCCGTCATTAGCTCATTATGTTGCACAATTTTATGAAGATGTCGTTCGTATAATATAACTTGCAGAGCATTTCTCAAAAACTTTGTACATTTGAAAAGCGTCTTCGATATTGATAAAAATTGGTAGAGTCAATAATTTTAATCAATGTGTCCTGCCCACCATGACATATGGAGCTGAGACATGTTGCCAGGCAGAGTAATGGCAGGTGGACTAAAGCTCTCCCGGATTGGTGGCCTATTTCGGATGAAAGAGCCCCTGTCGACGACATTCGTAAGATTGCGGGACATTTCTGGGTTAGATTGTCTCAGTACCGAGATGAGTGGCGTACTAAATAGAAGAGAGGCCTATGCTCAGCAGTGGGCGATAAATGGCTGAAATGATGATGATGATTGTAGAGTCAATGATGCTTAGCAAGATGCATCACATTTCCCAAAATGTTCGAGGTCCAAATGTACAAACTTTTTGAAAATTGTTTTTTTTTGTGACACCTGCTAGTTACATAGAGGTCTGCAAAAGTGTCAAGAC
>JALPQI010018216.1:0-24799 GCA_025490895.1 Thaumatotibia leucotreta
GATGTGATAGATGTGCAGTATTTGCGGAATAGTAGATTGTGTCAAAGTGCGTTTAAACCAAAAGAGCATTAGCTGTTCTAGCGCCCGTTCTACGAAATCAACCAATCACGTTTTGTGTACCGATCGAATTTCGTAGAGTGGGAGGTTAGAACAGCGAATGCTCTTTTAGTTTGAACGCACCGTAACAAGGGATCAATATTTCCGGCGTGGGCGTATATTGAATCCTGAATGGAGCGACGGATTCCACAATTGAATCCCGACCGTAGGGAGCGATTCTGAAGTGGAATCCTGAGCGTAATTAAGAATGCAAGCGTTAAATCTATCTATTATATATAACGTCGCCTGGTACCCACATCACAAGCTTTTGAGCTTACCGTAGGGACTAGGTCTATTTGTGTAAAGATGTCCAAAAATATTTATGTATTTTTTCTTTTAAAAGGGCCCTCTTACCATCGACGAGGGGGCCTCCGCCCCCCTGTTCCTCGCGCTCGACGCCGAGGACTCTGTCCGCGGGCAGTTCGTCTGGTTCAACAGTCAGGTCGTCTCGTGGGACGGCGAGAAGCCGACTGGCGATTAAATTACTAAAAAACATCTTTACGAACAGAAATACTCTTATATGAAATTCTCTCTAGTTTACTTCGTTGTGTATGTAGCAAAATTCGTGAGGTCATTTGTAGCATACGTTTTGTTAAATTGTAGTATGTCTTGAGAATAAGGGATAAGATGTGATAGATGTGCAGTATTTGTGGAATAGTAGATTGTGTCACTGTCATAGGAATCAGATTTTGTTGGTCACACACGCTGTGTCATCGGCGTCGAACGTGTTAAAATAGTACATTACGACACAAGTGCGAAAAACATGAAATTCGAAACGAGTGGCGATGTTTTAAAACACGATCGACAGGGAGTGTTTTAACCCAATGCATCACCTTGACAAAGATTTATTCAAATTTGAATTCTGACGGGTTGTCAATAGAGTCGAGAATAGATGATGCATATATACATCACTATGCATTCAAGGGTTAAATCGACACGAGTTACGAATTTCGTTTTTGCACGTGTCTCGTACGACGTTTCTTAGTACAGATGGCCCTCCGAAGTTTTGGACCTGACGTAAAATGACCCACTTCTCGCACTAGAGCCTAAAAAAGACACCATCTGTACTAAAAATGTATTTTTCTTTTGAAAGTTGGTAGTGACCCTGCCTACGAAGCTGGAGGTTTCGGGTTCGAATCCCCGCGAGGGCATTATTTGTGTATTTATTTATCACAAATATTTGTTCCTTGGTCATGGCTATCTACGTATTTAAATATCTACATGTATCTATCTATTATATATAACGTCGCCTGGTACCCACATCACAAGCTTTAATTGAGCTTACCATAGGGACAGTCAAAGACAAAATAAGGTGTACACAAAAATGTTCAAAAATATGTCCCAGTGCACTCTAATTCTGTGTAATAAGAACGTCGTAACATATTTATGAGCGGATTCTTTCGATACTTCTTTTTGCACTTGACTGGACTAGGTCGATTTGTGTAAAGATGTCCAAAAATATTTATTTATTTTTTTCTTTTAAAAGGGCCCTCTCACCATCGACGAGGGGGCCTCCGCCCCCCTGTTCCTCGCGCTCGACGCCGAGGACTCTGTCCGCGGGCAGTTCGTCTGGTTCAACAGTCAGGTCGTCTCGTGGGACGGCGAGAAGCCGACTGGCGATTAAATTACTAAAAAACTTTACGAACAGAAATACCCTCAAGGTGCGTTCAAACTAAGAGCATTCGCTGTTCTAACCTCCCACTCTACGAAATTCGATCGGTATACAAAACGTGATTGGTTGATTTCGTAGAACGGGCGCTAGAACAGCGAATGCCCTTTTGGTTTAAACGCACCTTTATATGAAATTCTCTCTAGTTTACTCCGTTGTGTATGTAGCAAAATTCGTGAGGTACCTCATTTGTAGCACACGCTTTGTTAAATTGTAGTATGTTTTGAGAATTAGGAATAAGATGTGATAGATGTGCAGTATTTGTGGAATAGTAGATTGTGTCAAGGTGCGTTTAAACCAAAAGAGCATTAGCTGTTCTAGCGCCCGTTCTACGAAATCAACCAATCACGTTTTGTGTACCGATCGAATTTCGTAGAGTGGGAGGTTAGAACAGCGAATGCTCTTTTAGTTTGAACGCACCGTAACAAGGGATCAATATTTCCGGCGTGGGCATATATTGAATCCTGAATGGAGCGACGGATTCCACAATTGAATCCCGACCGTAGGGAGCGATTCTAAAGTGGAATCCTGAGCGTAATTAAGAATTCAAGCGTTAAATCTATCTATTATATATAACGACGCCTGGTACCCACATCACAAGCTTTAATTGAGCTTACCGTGGGACTAGGTCGATTTGTGTAAAGATGTCCGAAAATATTTATTTATTTTTTCTTTTAAAAGGGCCCTCTTACCATCGACGAGGGGGCCTCCGCCCCCCTGTTCCTCGCGCTCGACGCCGAGGACTCTGTCCGCGGGCAGTTCGTCTGGTTCAACAGTCAGGTCGTCTCGTGGGACGGCGAGAAGCCGACTGCCGATTAAATTACTAAAAAACATCTTTCCGAACATAAATACTCTTATAATTCTCTCTAGTTTACTCCGTTGTGTACTTGTTGCGTTAGCAAGTTTCCGAACAGAAATACTCTTATATGAAATTCTCTCTAGTTTACTCCGTTGTGTATGTAGCAAAATTCGTGAGGTATCTCATTTGTAGCACACGTTTTGTTAAATTGTAGTAGGTATGTCTTGAGAATTAGGAATAAGATGTGCAGTATTTGTGGAATAGTAGATTGTGTCACTATCATAGGAATCAGATTTTGTTGGTCACACACGCTGTGTCATCGGCGTCGAACGTGTTAAAATAGTACATTACGACACAAGTGCGAAAAACGTGAAATTCGAAACGAGCGGCGATGTTTTAAAACACGATCGACAGGGAGTGTTTTAAATCGACACGAGTTACTAATTTCGTTTTTTTTTTAGTACAGATGGCCCTCCGAAAATTGAGCTTACCATAGGGACAGCCAAAGACAAAATAAGGTGTACACAAAAATGTTCAAAAATATGTCCCAGTGCACTCTAATTCTGTGTAATAAGAACGTCGTAACATATTTATGAGCGGATTCTTTCGATACTTCTTTTTGCACTTGACTGGACTAGGTCGATTTGTGTAAAGATGTCCAAAAATATTTATTTATTTATTTTTTCTTTTAAAAGGGCCCGCTTACCATCGACGAGGGGGCCTCCGCCCCCCTGTTCCTCGCGCTCGACGCCGAGGACTCTGTCCGCGGGCAGTTCGTCTGGTTCAACAGTCAGGTCGTCTCGTGGGACGGCGAGAAGCCGACTGCCGATTAAATTTCTAAAAAACTTTACGAACAGAAATACTCTTATAATTCTCTCTAGTTTACTCCGTTGTGTACTTGTTGCGTTAGCAAGTTTCCGAACAGAAATACTCTTATATGAAATTCTCTCTAGTTTACTTCGTTGTGTATGTAGCAAAATTCGTGAGGTACCTCATTTGTAGCACACATTTTATTAAATTGTATTGTCTTGAGAATAAGGAATAAGATGCGATAGATGTGCAGTATTTGTGGAATAGTAGATTGTGTCACTGGCATAGGAATCAGATTTTGTTGGTCACACACGCTGTGTCACCGGCGTCGAACGTGTTAAAATAGTACATTACGACACAAGTGCGAAAAACATGAAATTCGAAACGAGTGGCGACGTTTTAAAACACGATCGACAGGGAATTTCGTTTTTGCACGTGTCTCGTACGACGTTTTTTAGTACAGATGGCCCTCCGAAGTTTTGGATCTGACGTAAAATGACCCACTTCTCGCACTAGAGCATAAAAAGTACACCATCTTAAAGGCCGGCAACGCATTTGCGATGCCTCTGGTGTTGCGGGTGTCCATGGGCGACGTTAATCGCTTTCCATCAGGCGATTCATCTGTTCGTTTGCCACCTATAGCATAAAAAAAAACAATCTGTACTAAAAATGTATTTCTTTTAAAAGGGCCCTCTTACCATCGACGAGGGGGCCTCCGCCCCCCTGTTCCTGGCGCTCGACGCCGAGGACTCTGTCCGCGGGCAGTTCGTCTGGTTCAACAGTCAGGTCGTCTCGTGGGACGGCGAGAAGCCGACTGGCGATTAAATTACTAAACAACATCTTTACGAACAGAAATCTTATGTGATATTCTCTCTAGTTTCTGTTGTGTATGTAGCAAAATTCGTGAGGTCATTTTTAGCACACATTTTATTAAATTGTATTATGCCATACCTGGGATAACTGGGGGCAAGTTATAGGGATTTGATATCGATTAAAAAGATGTCGGTATAATTATAATAAAAGATGTGCTTATTGAACATTCTCGATTACAGTACAGAAGTTCGATGTTATATCTGATATCGGGCCTCTTCAGATAGTAAAAGTATGCAGATGTCATTTTAATCAAAATGACAATTTAAATATTTATATTTTAATATTAATTGTATATTTTAAAATGAACGCGTAACTACCCGTTAAATTTATTTTCATCACACTTGCCGTCTAAGCGCGCCATTGCTTGCATACGTAGCGGGAGTAATAGAAAAGTGAAATTCCCTAGGGAGTAATAGAAATGTCTGTACGTCATAGAATAATATTTTGTCTTAAAACGTTTTTTTTTATTCGCAAGTGTGATGAAAAACATTGTATGCACCACGGTCGGTAAGCGGAATACTAACTCGAGTCATTAAAAGCCCTCCGCCTACGGCGTCGGGTTTCTAACACTCTCGTTAGTAATTCCGTACTTACCTCCCTTGATGCACAATGTACTATTTTTATTTTAATTGAAGAGTAAGTACCTAATATTTATTTATGCCGAATAACATTGTGATGTTGTCATTCACAGTAACATCGATATATTTCAATTCAATTCAATTCAAATTCTTTAATGTTAATAATAACACATGTCAAAATATCCTTACAACTACCTTAAATAATATTAACAGTCTAACACAAAAAAAAAATAATAATAATAATAACCCATTACAATAATAATAATTAGAAAAATGAAAACAATTAAATAAGATTATAAAATTCGTCAATACTATAAAATGCATTTTTGATTAAAAAGTCCTTTAGTTTTTTTTACAAACACCTCATAAGAAGGAGCCTCCTTGATCTCCGGGCTTAAGCAATTATATATTTTAATGCCAACTACCCTCAATGAGTGCGACGATTTCGCTAGTCGTACCAAGACTGGATTTAGATCGCGGCCCGTTTTCCTCTGATCCGGTCGACGCGTCTTGTACTCACTTAAGTGCTTGTACATATACTTAGCAACCTCTAGAATGAACAGGCATGGGGTAGTTAGAATTTTTAATTTAATAAAATGCTCCTTCGCCGGGGTAAATGGCGGCACCCCTGCTAATATTCTTACGGCATTCTTTTGCATTACAAATATTCTATCTCTGTCAGCCGCTAGCCCCCAGAGCCCAATTCCGTAAGATATCATGGAATTTACGTAAGCGTAATATGCCATACGAAGATTTTTACGTGAGAGTGCAGGGGCAAGCCTACACAGTGCGAAAGAAGCTTGGGCTAATCTACCGGTGAGTAAATCAATATGTATATCCCATTTTAAGCCAGCATCAAATTCAAAGCCCAAAAACCTTGCATTTTGCACTTGGGGAACCATTGTTTTATTGATAACTATGTCAAGAGGCGTAGGGTATTGTCCTTTTAACCTGAAATGAATAATGAATGTCTTGCTAAGATTAATGTCAAAACCATTAACTTCAAACCAACGTGTTAATTTCAATAACGTGTTTGTAACGTTTTCCTTAAGGTGAGCAAATGAAGTGCCGTGCACGACAGCACAACCATCATCTGCAAACATCACAATAATAATATTTTTAGTCGATAAAATATCTTGCTACATCACTTTCGTATAAATGCCCCGAGTTATCCCAGGTATTATGTCTTGAGAATAAGGAATAAGATGTGATAGATGTGCAGTATTTTGTGGAATAGTAGATTGTGTCACAAGGGATCAATATGTCCGGCGTGGGCGTATATTGAATCCTGAATGGAGCGACGGATTCCACAATTGAATCCCGACCGTAGGGAGCGATTCTAAAGTGGAATCCTGAGCGTAATTAAGAATTCAAGCGTTAAATCTATCTATTATATATAACGTCGCCTGGTACCCACATCACAAGCTTTAATTGAGCTTACCGTAGGGACTAGGTCGATTTGTGTAAAGATGTGCAAAAATATATTTTTTTTTTCTCTTGAAAGGGCCCGCTTACCATCGACGAGGGGGCCTCCGCCCCCCTGTTTCTCGCGCTCGACGCCGAGGACTCTGTCCGCGGGCAGTTCGTCTGGTTCAACAGTCAGGTCGTCTCGTGGGACGGCGAGAAGCCGACTGGCGATTAAATTACTAAAAAACATCTTTCCGAACAGAAATACTCTCAAGGTGCGTTCAAACTAAGAGCATTCGCTGTTCTAACCTCCCACTCTACGAAATTCGATCGGTATACAAAACGTGATTGGTTGATTTCGTAGAACGGGCGCTAGAACAGCGAATGCCCTTTTGGTTTAAACGCACCTTTATATGAAATTCTCTCTAGTTTACTCCGTTGTGTATGTAGCAAAATTCGTGAGGTACCTTATTTGTAGCACACATTTTATTAAATTGTATTATGTCTTGAGAATAAGGAATATGATGTGATAGATGTGCAGTATTTGTGGAATAGTAGATTGTGTCACTGGCATAGGAATCAGATTTTGTTGGTCACACACGCTATGTCATCGGCGTCGAACGTGTTAAAATAGTACATTACGACACAAGTGCGAAAAACATGAAATTCGAAACGAGTGGCGATGTTTTCTAGATAAATCGACACGAGTTACGAATTTAATTTTTGCACGTGTCTCGTAGGTACGACGTTTTTTAGTACAGATGGCCCTCCGAAGTTTTGGACCTGACGTAAAATGACACACTTCTCGCACTAGAGCATACACCATCTTAAAGGCCGGCAACGCATTTGCGACGCCTCTGGTGTTGCGGGTGTCCATGGGCGACGTTAATCGCTTTCCATCAGGCGATTCGTCTGTTGGTTTGCCACCTATAGCATAAAAAAAAACCATCTGTACTAAAAATGAATTTTTTTTAAAAGGGCCCTCTTACCATCGACGAGGGGGCCTCCGCCCCCCTGTTCCTCGCGCTCGACGCCGAGGACTCTGTCCGCGGGCAGTTCGTCTGGTTCAACAGTCAGGTCGTCTCGTGGGACGGCGAGAAGCCGACTGCCGATTAAATTACTAATAAACATCTTTACGAACAGAAATACTCTCAAGGTGCGTTCAAACTGAGCATTCGCTGTTCTAACCTCCCACTCTACGAAATTCGACCGGTATACAAAACGTGATTGGTTGATTTCGTAGAACGGGCGCTAGAACAGCGAATGCCCTTTTGGTTTAAACGCACCTTTATATGAAATTCTCTCTAGTTTACTTCGTTGTGTATGTAGCAAAATTCGTGAGGTAACCAACTCTTTTGTAGCACACGTTTTGTTAAATTGTGGTATGTCTTGAGAATTAGGAATAAGATGTGATAGATGTGCAGTATTTGTGGAATAGTAGATTGTGTCACTGTCATAGGAATCGGATTTTGTTGGTCACACACGCTATGTCACCGGCGTCGTACGTGTTAAAATAGTACATTACGACACAAGTGCGAAAAACATGAAATTCGAAACGAGTGGCGATGTTTTCTAGATAAATCGACACGAGTTACGAATTTAATTTTTGCACGTGTCTCGTAGGTACGACGTTTTTTAGTACAGATGGCCCTCCGAAGTTTTGGACCTGACGTAAAATGACACACTTCTCGCACTAGAGCATACACCATCTTAAAGACCGGCAACGCATTTGCGACGCCTCTGGTGTTGCGGGTGTCCATGGGCGACGTTAATCGCTTTCCATCAGGCGATTCGTCTGTTCGTTTGCCACCTATAGCATAAAAAAAACAATCTGTACTAAAAATGTATTTCTTTTAAAAGGGCCCTCTTACCATCGACGAGGGGGCCTCCGCCCCCCTGTTCCTCGCGCTCGACGCCGAGGACTCTGTCCGCGGGCAGTTCGTCTGGTTCAACAGTCAGGTCGTCTCGTGGGACGGCGAGAAGCCGACTGCCGATTAAATTACTAAAAAACTTTACGAACAGAAATACTCTCAAGGTGCGTTCAAACTAAGAGCATTCGCTGTTCTAACCTCCCACTCTACGAAATTCGATCGGTATACAACACGTGATTGGTTGATTTCGTAGAACGGGCGCTAGAACAGCGAATGCCCTTTTGGTTTAAACGCACCTTTATATGAAATTCTCTCTAACTTCGTTGTGTATGTAGCAAAATTCGTGAGGTACCTCATTTGTAGCACACGTTTTGTTAAATTGTATTATGTCTTGAGAATAAGGAATAAGATGTGATAGATGTGCAGTATTTGTGGAATAGTAGATTGTGTCAAGGTGCGTTTAAACCAAAAGAGCATTAGCTGTTCTAGCGCCCGTTCTACGAAATCAACTAATTACGTTTTGTGTACCGATCGAATTTCGTAGAGTGGGAGGTTAGAACAGCGAATGCCCTTTTGGTTTAAACGCACCTTTATATGAAATTCTCTCTAGTTTACTCCGTTGTGTATGTAGCAAAATTCGTGAGGTACCTCATTTGTAGCACACGTTTTGTTAAATTGTAGTATGTCTTGAGAATAAGGAATAAGATGTGATAGATTTCAATTTTTCAATTTCAATTTCAATTTAGGATATATTCATAGTTATATTCATATAATCATAGTTTAAGTGCAAAGACTTACAGACAATAGATTGATTAATCACTCACTACATCTATAAACAACTCTTTTCCTGGTAAATGTTGTGTCATTTGTTGTGTCAACAGTACTTTCGAATCCCTTCCTGATTCCGATTTGATAATAGATTGTGTCACAAGGGATCAATATTTCCGGCGTGGGCGTATATTGAATCCTGAATGGAGCGACGGATTCCACAATTGAATCCCGACCGTAGGGAGCGATTCTAAAGTGGAATCCTGAGCGTAATGAAGGATTCAAGCGTTAACGCCCAAGACGAATTAATTTTGATACCGTGTGACACATACCGCTTTTCACACGACGTATGAAAAAATAAAAGATATATCGCATATTTAATATTTATGCAAATAATCGATTCTGAATAAATTGTCATCAATTATGAACGTACTGTTTATTTTCATATTTCACTGTAATTTTTTAGGCTGGCAATAGAAAGTCCTTGAACAGAAAAGTGCCACTTTGATCCCTCCTAGCAGGGAAGAAAAGACCCGTAATCGAATAGATGGTGTGAAAAGAGAATTGCAGTAGAGAAGTAAACTGTTATGACAAAATATCATTACGCCCTACCGCCTCGAATTCGTTTCTTTCCGATAAACTTTTCTTAATTTCTTATACGCAACTCTTTAAATATGAAATACTCATTAAAAAGTTCGTACTCTTTTTACTTTTATTGTAGCGCCCACTTGAGATACGGCGATTAAATTAGCGTCTCCGCATTTGTGCCTCTATGAGATACTCTCTTCCAATTTTTTTATTAATGTTAGCGTAGAGTTACTCATAAAGCATTTCATTAAATTTGTCGTACACGTTTTAGGTAGTAGTAAATGTATGGTATAACGGCCAGGAGCCCATTAAATAACTAATACGTGTTTCCAAGATGTGTATTTTCTTGTATTGTACTTTATACCTCAGCTATTTAAATACTCAGCAAAAGTTTCTTACTTTTTACTTTTAATATAGCGTTATATGGGACACAATAGTTCAAAGTGAAATACAAAATTTATGTATAAGTAAATAAACAAGAAAATAACTTGAATACTTAGATCTTATATATGTATTAGTCTATTCAATTAAATACACATATTGCTGTTGGCTTATACTTGTTCTTGTGTAAGCTAAGTAATATTGTCGTTGAATAAAGTGGTACCTAATAAAAACTGTCTATGAATTTTATTTTTTTCCCCTCACTAGCTCGTAAAGTGCTCGTTTATCTTTTAATACGAACGTGTAAAAACGCACATTATTCACTTGTGTGGCAAAGTAATGACCTTGGTTTTGGAATAACAAAACGTAAAATGCTCATGGAAATTGATCCATATTAATGATAATTAAATAATTTGTTTGAGAATTTAGTGTAAAATACAAACCTTTATATAAAATGATGATTTTAACATATAAATCCTAAAATTCCATAAGTAACAATTGTTTTAGTGAATGATGATAAGATAACCAGATGCAATCACAAAACGCAGAAAATGTCAACGTCAACATTGTCAAAGAATATTATAGGTTATAATCTTTATTTACCGACTCGAACACGCATAAAAATAGTAAACTAAACAACTTTCAGGGTGTTCTGTTATAATTTTGTAAAAATAATGAATGAGAATGATTTAATAATGCATTGGCGTTGGTGTGCAACTACAGGAATGTGTTAAAATCGTGCTGCGTTTACTTTTTCGTGGTAAGTTTACTGCGACAAAATCTTGCATTAAATACCTGATGCATTTGGAAAATTATTATCACTAACCCGATGATGTTTGTAATGTGAACAAATAATTACCTTTTTTGAGTTTCCTCGCTATAGTGAGGGGAAAAGTTTTGTGTTATACGCGGGTGCAAATGCAAATGTATTTTACTTCTCGTATGTTAAAACACTCGCTGCGCTCAGGATTCTATTTTAGAACCACTTGCTTCGCTCGTGGTTCAACTATAGAATCCTTTCGCATGCTCGTGTTTCAATTTCATACTCGCGGGTAAAATACAACTTTGCACCCTTGTATAACAAATAACTATTGCAAGTCAAGTCTTGAAGAAAAATCGACGCCACAGGATTGCATCTAGTCAGGAGAACTGGATTTTCCGTAGTTCCGTGTAAGTCTATACTAGATTAGAGAGGCTGGTGGCTGTAACCGTCGTTGGCGCCCATGGCATATTCATATTCATATTCATTTATTCATAAAATTAAAAATTTTACATGTCATAAATAATAAAATAAAATTAGGATGTCAATTAATTTACAGTTTACATTAAAATAATCTATTCAACATTATTATACATGTTATTTAAAAATTAAAATAAAAAAGAAATTATACATTAAATTACATCAAATGAAATCGAATTAAATTAAATTATAATTTTCATATTCATGCATGTCATAAAATGCTTGATCAGTAAGCCATTTTCTTAATTTTTTATTAACATCCGTATATACGTCATAAACTTCCGTTGTCGTGTATAACCGTTAATGGCTGTCAAATGATTAAAGTAATAAATACAAGTGTGGAGGTTCAGCGAGCGCACTGCGGAATCCACTCGCGTTCGCGGCTTCGCGCCACGTTTCGCTCACGAGTGGGGAGCGGCTTAAACTGGTCAAAATTCTTTTCGATGTCTTATTTTGTGTCCCTAAAAAATGTGACGGAGTGGTGATTTCTGTATGAGATGTTTTGTTTTAAATTTCTGATGTATGGATTAAAATTAACTGCACCGGAACTGTTAAAGAAACGTACCTAACTGCACCGGATTTTTTTTTATTTACAGAGTCAAACACAAACAAAAAGCAAAAGCGTGACAGAGTCGTATGAAACAAGACTACGAAAACAATTAAACCCAAACGCTAAGAGAAGGTGGGCTAAGACTACAGTCTTTATCTTCCAGGATAAATTTTTAATTCAATTTTTATGTTGGCGGTAGTACCTAGGCCTGATTTCCTCTTAGACCACTTCTCACTCGTGTGGCGTCGATTTCGCAGATTGTCCGTTTGGGGTCCACCCTCAAGTTCACTGCTTCGCGCTGCGTATCGGGCACGAATGAGGACGACCTTTATTTATGCACGGTGGGTTTAAGGTAATTTGAAAGGTTAAATAAAACCAATTTATCACATTTTCAAGCTGGCGCGGCGTACACTTTTATATCCGAAGAAAATTAGACCATCTCACACAAATACGCCTACGGTTCGTGAGTGGAAAAGAAAAAGTGAACTACTCTAACGCCGCGGCCACGACATCGGTCTAAGGCGACCGGCTCAGCGGAAAACGTATGGTGCTCTCTCTCGTACCCATATCGGCATCCCGCTCCAACTCATGGATTCGCTCGCCGCTGGTCGCCTTAGACCAATGTCGTGGCCGGGCCTAAAGCGGTCTAGCGTCTTAAATGTGCCCAGAACGTCTTTACACCGCATTAGGCTCCACACTCACTTTCACGCCTTCGCGCCACAGACACGAATGAGGACGACTTTAATGGACGGTGGGTATAAGGTATTTTTGAAAGGTTGAATAAAACAAATTTATCACATATTTTCAAGCTGTATTCCTCTTGACATGTTTCGGCATGTCACTATCCTCCCAGTCGACGAAGCTGGCGTCGCTCCACACATACTGCCCGCGCACAGAGTCTGGTGCGTCCAGTGCGAGGGGCCGCACATAGTGTGCCACTAAGAGGGATAGACATAGTCACTTACTACTAAGACGAAAGTGCCACACAGGCACTTAGTGACGTATTCAACCATTATTCAACGCATTTGTCTGGCACTTACATTTAGCATCTAATGCACACACACACAAAAAATAGTGGCACAGTGATAAGGACGGACGATTATCGTTCCTTTTCACTTCCACTAGTAAAAAGTTTCATAAGACCATCCCTTTCGTTCTTGCTATTATTATAACGTTGTCAAATCCATATTAATCCTACATTCATGGTCCAGTGCCAAGTATAGCACCGGCCGCGCGCCCTCGTCTATGGTCAGCGGGCCTTTGTGGGCTGTCATTTATTTATTTATTGAAACAAAAGTTTACACGACATTACAGTTTACACCAATGCGTCATGAAACTAAAATTAAAAGAGATTCAAATAAAGATACACAGATAAAGGTACATATAAAAAAAACATTAGATTTAGGTTCATGTCGGTCGATACGATGCCGGGTGCACGGCGTTCACTTTTATATCAGGAGAAAAAAATGAGACTCGCACAAATACGCCTAAGGTTCGTGAGTGGAAAAGAAAAAGTGAACTACTCGAAAGCGGTCTAGCCTCTTAAATGTGCCTAGCAGGCTTAGCACATGATAGGCGCGACAGTATGTCGCCGCAAGATAGATCTCCCGTCCTTCACTAGCTATATTAACAAAAGAGGGATCGATAGACTATCTCGCGGCGAGATACTGTCGCGCCAATCATGTGCTAAGCATACAGAACGTCTTTAAACCACATTACCGCATTAGACTCCATACTCACTTTCACGGCTTCGCGCCGCGGATTGTGCATGAATGAGGACGACTTTTATGCACGGTGGGTTTTAGGCAGAGTTGGGCAAAAGGTAATATTTGATTCCTTCCGATTACTTTTGTATGTGTACTTTGTAATATATATTACAAATGTAATTATCAGAAGTAATCATATTACTTTTTGCTCAACTCTGGTTTTAGGTACCTATTTTTGAATAGGTTGAAAGGTTGAATAAAACAAATTTATCACACATTTTCAAGCTGTATTCCTCTTAACATGTTTCGGCATGTCACTATCCTCCCAGTCGACGAGGCTGGCGTCGCTCCACACATACTGCCCGCGCACAGAGTCTGGTGCGTCCAGTGCCGAGTATAGCACCGGCCGCGCGCCCTCGTCTATGGTCAGCGGGCCTTTGTGGGCTGTCATGTCGGTTGATGCGGTGCCGGGGTTTATTTATATCTGGACTCTGGAGTAAAAAAATGAGACTCACACAAATACGCCTACGGTTCGTGAGTGGAAAAGAAAAAGTGAACTAATAGAAAGCGGTCTAGCGTTTTAAATGTGCCCTGTTGTAGGCCTAGCACAAGATTAGTGCGACAATATGTCGCCGCGAGATGAACTATCCATCCCTCTTTTATTCATATACTTAGTAAAAAATGGATAATCTTTCTCGCGGCGACATGCTGACATACCAATCATGTGCTTAGCATACAGAACGTCTTTAAACCACATTACCGCATTAGACTCCATACTCACTTTCACGGCTTCGCCCCGCGGACAGGGCACGAATGAGGACGACTTTTATGCACGGTGGGTTTAAGGTATTTTTGAAAGGTTAAATAAAACAAATTTATCACATATTTTCAAGCTGTATTCCTCTTGACATGTCTCGGCATGTCACTATCCTCCCAGTCGACGAAGCTGGCGTCGCTCCACACATACTGCCCGCGCACAGAGTCTGGTGCGTCCAGTGCCAAGTATAGCACCGGCCGCGCGCCCTCGTCTATGGTCAGCGGGCCTTTGTGGGCTGTCATTTATTTATTTATTTATTGAAACAAAAGTTTACACGACATTACAGTTTACACCAATGCGTCATGAAACTAAAATTAAAAGAGATACAAATAAAGATACACAGATAAAGGTACATATAAAAAAACATTAAGTAGATTTAGGTTCATGTCGGTTGATACGATGCCGGGGTGCACGGCGTTCACTTTTCTATCTGGAGAAAAATTAGACCATCTCACACAAATACGCCTACGGTTTGTGAGTGGAAAAGAAAAAGTGAACTACTCGAAAGCGGTCTAGCGTCTTAAGGTGCATTCAGATCTAAAGAGCATTCGCTGTTCTATCCCCCGCTCTACGAAATCAACCAATAACGTTTTGTGTAACGATCAAATTTCGTAGAGTGGGGGGATAGAATAGCGAATGTTCGCTTGGTCTGAATGCACCTTTAAATGTGCCTAGAACGTCTTTAAACCGCATTAGGCTCCACACTCACTTTCACGGCTTCGCGCCGCGGATCGGGCACGAATGAGGACGACTTTTATGCACGATGGGTTTTAGGTATTTTTGAATAGGTTGAATAAAACAAAATCACATATTTTCAAGCTGTATTCCTCTTGACATGTCTCGGCATGTCACTATCCTCCCAGTCGACGAAGCTGGCGTCGCTCCACACATACTGCCCGCGCACAGAGTCTGGAGCGTCCAGTGCCAAGTATAGCACCGGCCGCGCGCCCTCGTCTATGGTCAGCGGGCCTTTGTGGGCTGTCATGTCGGTTGATACGATGCCGGGGTGCACGGCGTTCACTTTTATATCTGGAGAAAATAATAGTATTAATAGTACATTACGACTCAAGTGCGAAAAACATGAAAGTCGAAACGAGTGGCGATTTTTTAAAACACGACTGATAGTGTTTTAAATCGACACGAGTTACGAATTTCGTTTGTGCACGTGTCTCGTACGACATTTTTTTAGTGCAGATGGCCCTCCGAAGTTTTGGACCTGACGTAAAATGACACACTTCTCGCACTAGAGCCTAAAAAGGCACCATCTGTACAAAAAAATATCTTGGGACATCTTACAAAAATTGACTTAGTCCCACGGTAAGCTATAATAGATACTTAAATACATAGTTGGCCATGACGAAGGAACAAATCTTTGTGATAAACAAAAAATGCCCTCGCCGGGATTCGAACCCGGAACGGAACCTTCGTAGGCAGGGTCACTACCGAGTAGGCTACGGAGGCTGACAGAAAACTATCTCACACAAATAGGCCTAATTCGTCGTTCAGAATGCCAATTCGGTTACGTTCATAATTCAAGAACTGAAAAATCAATTCAAAGTACATACGTAGGCCCATATTAGACTATCATAGAAATATGATCATAGACATATGACTCATTTTAATTTGATAAACCTATGACAGTGTAATAACAACCTATGATTCATATAGTCTATGATCACAGAAGTTTGATCCTATTTGACAGCAAGCGTACAATTATGATCATATGTGGTCTAACCTCAAAGATGGCGTCATCAAAAACCAAGAATTTCGAGTGGAATATTGAAACAACAAAATCTTTAATAAATCTGTACGAGGAATATGAGTGCTTATATAACAACCTCAACCCAGATTACAAAAATCGCGACAAACGATTAGCAGTAATGACAAACATTGCTAATTTAATAAGTAATTCGACGGGAAGATTATGCCTCGTTTCCTCCTGCTTTTCTTTTTTTTTCTTACCTTCAGGGCAATTAATAAAATTGCACTCATTGCAACGGAAAACGCGGCTAAATCGGTATCCATCTTGATTACCTATGATGTTTATATGATATTAGGTGTAATATGAAAAATTATAGAATGGCATAAATAAAATATGATCCAAGATTTTCACAGATATGAGATCATACTTCTATGATAAATATATGATAGTCTAATATGGGCCGTATATAGTATTTTGTCAAATTTAAATTTACACACCCGGTTCATCAGTACCAGAGTTGGGCAAAAAGTAATATAATATTCCTTCCGATTAATCAAAAGTAATCGGAAGGAATATTATATTACTTTTTGCCCAACTCTGATCAGTACCTAGAAAACAACAACTTGTAAACAAATATGACAGATTTACCATAGCATTTGACGTCTTTGACATGTCGTGAAACAAGTTGGCATAATTTTTACGTTAATACTAATAAATATCAATAATTTTAACTAAAAAACGTAATTATTAGAGGTGTGCGCCGATCGGCGTGGCGTCCGCCGCCGGTCATTTTAGCCACGCCGCCGCCGCCGATGTTTTCACCGGCGTGAAATCGGCGTGACAATAATTCTTGATTTTTTTATCTGTTTTGTGTGCGTACATTGCAACACGTCAATAGAAGTATCCTAGATTATATTTCTCACACTTCGCGTAGGTACTTAGGTAGATCGCGCATCATTACCCTAAAATTTATTGAATATAAAGCAAATTTACCTGCATGCCAAACAAATTAAGAAGCGAACACTTTCCGTGGTTTGTTTTGTAGTTATAACGAGATAACAATAAATAATCTTTGCGATACAGGCAATATAAACGTTGTCAACGGCGCAAGAGTGCAAGGTGCGGGAGCTGGGGGTAGGACGTCCGTACGCCGAGCAGGTGGCAGCCCAGCACCATAAGCGCGGGGAGTCAGTCAGCCATTTTGAGTGGACGCGGAACGCATGCTTAATGTTATGGTGCGGTTAAACTAAAAGAGCATTCGCTGTTCTAGCGCCCGTTCTAAGAAATCAACCTATCACGTTTAGTGTACCGATTGAATTTCGGAGAGTGGGAAGTTAGAAAAGCGAATGCTCTTTTAGTTTAACCGCACCTTTACGCAGCACCAGCAGTAGATATGAGCGCCGATGGCCAAATAGCCGGCGACGGCGCGTCGGTCAAAATTGATCGGCGGCGTGGCCTTGAAAATAGTTGTTTATAGAGTTAAATAGCAAGGACCGAAATTTTCCATAGTAAAACTCAAATTGTCAGTGGGATTGACTTAAATGCTCTTTAACTATCGTTAAATATTCACCATACCTGGGATAACTGGGGGCAAGTTATAGGGAAGAGTCCCGATATAAGACGTGACATCAAACCTCTGTACTGTAATCGAGAATGTTCAATAAGGACATCTTTTATTATAATAATATCGATATCAAATATTATTATAATAAAAGATGTCCTTATTGAACATTCTCGATTACAGTACAGAGGTTTGATGTCACGTCTTATATCGGGACTCTTCAGATAGTAAAAGTATGCAGATGTTATTTTAATCAAAATTACAATTTAAATATTGATAGTTTAATATTTATTGTATATTTTGAAAACTATCTTAAAATAAACGCGTAAATACCCGATTAAATTTATTTATTATTTTTATTGAGGAGTAAGTACCTAATATTTATTTATGCCGAATAACATTTTGATTTTGTCATTCACAGTAACATCCATTTATTTTTAGTCAATAAAATATATTTCTACATCACTTTCATATAAATGGCCCGAGTTATCCCAGGTATGATATTCACACTTAACAATACATAATAATCAGCCTATCGCAGTCCACTGCTGGACATAGGCTTCCCTAATTTCACGCAATCCTGCCAAATCGTCGCTCCACGCTATATCGATCACTTTGGTTCTCTGCTGGATAACCTCATTTCTGATTCGATCCTGCATGGAGAAGCCGAGCATAGAGCCCTTTCCAAAGCGCGCTGTACCGTCAGTGTCCACGTTTCGGCTCTGTACGTCATGACGGGTGGGACGCATTGATTGAAGACTTTTGAAATTGGGATCGACGATGTGAAGACTCGAAGTAGCTTCACAAATGCTGCCCAACCTAGCTTAATTCTTCTATTCACCTCATCCTCGAAGTTGTTCCTACCAGGGATCGGAACCGGTTTTTTTCAAAAACCCCGAAATAGACCAATATTTTAAAATGTTTTATACTCTTTATGCAGTACTCAAAATGTTATGAAATTACCAACAACGTATTTTTAAATTACTCCATTAACAAATAATTTATATACTGAAGAACGAAAAAGAACGGAATTCGAACCATTCTTTTGTATGGAGAAAAAACCGGTATCCGATCCCTGGTTCCTACCCATCTGCAATGTTTGCCCGAGGTATACATACTACCTCTCGTACTTGCCATCAATGTTGATGCCACGTCCTTTCCAGATCAGCGTCTTAAACATGTCCTTGATTGCATTTGAGAACAATTTCGGGGAGATAACGTCCCCTTGTGTCACGCCTCTATGCAATCAATTGTATAGGATTTGTTTGCTGATTCTGTACTTGGATGGACATGGTGGATGGTGGCCTCGTAGAGACATCTTATCGCTTGAAAGTATCGCCAATCTACTTGACATTGCTGCAAGGACTCCAGAACAGACCACATCTCAATCGAGTCAAAGGCTTTCTGATTGACCACAAATGCTACACACAAAGGCTGATTATACTCCTCGGTCTTCTGTATAATTTTCCGCAATGTGTGGATGTGGTCTATGGTGCCTTATCCGCTCCGAAATCCAGCCTGTTCCGGAGGTTGGAATTCGCCGAGTCTCCGCGCAAGACGGGTCGTGAACACTCTTGGGAACAGCTTATAGACATGGCTTGGAAGATAAATGGATGGATAGTTCTTCATTAAGGGTTTGTCTCCCTGGAAGAAGAACAGAACTTTTGAAGAACAGGACGACCACCCTTGTACTCCATGCCTCCGAAGTTCTCCCTTCGAATCGGACAGCGTTGAAAAGCTTGGATGGAGTGTTGGAGCTCCCTCAGTAAGGGTTTACCTCCTACTTTTAACAACTGTAACGCCATCCTACTTATCCAGGGGCTTTTCCGTTTTTAAGATGCCCAAGAGCGACCTCGATTTCTCAGATACTGACTTCTAGCAGGTCTCCAATGTAGTGGCGTATCAAAGTGGGTCTAGAATCCTAATTTTTGAGATCAGGCGAGATTTATGCGAAGCGTATAATGGGCCATAGAAGTCTTCTACTTCGGAAAGGACTGCCAGCTTCGAAGTAACGACTTCTCCACGAGCTGTAGTCAGCTTCGTCAGGTGGCTTCTTCCTAGAGTCCTAAAGATTGTACGAACACCTTTGTCCTCCGGTTCTGATGATCGTTCTTTCAATCGAAAGAGTATAGGAACACCGGAGATCGTGTCGTACGCGCTTACTGATTTTGGTTTAGAGCCCGTTTCTCTGACGAAGAGACGGCTGGGTTTTCACGGCGTTACTACATTAGCCCTAAATACCCTAAGGTCTCCCCCGAAATGTTGAATCCTGCCCCAGCGCTGAATTTCACAAAATCTCGTACCTTCCTCCCTGAGGATTCAAACCACATCTTGAAGATTCTGGTTAGCGTCCGCTGTGGTTTCCGTCGTCAGGAAGAAACATTAAGAGTAGGTATATCTATTGGTTTTAATAATTAATAATACTACATGGTTAATAACGTAAATAGATACATAATTTTGTAACTTCTACTCGTATACATATCTTTGTGCTCGACTGTACAACCATAATATTTGTTAAACCTTTTCGAAAGGTGATGTTAACAACGATTTTAGCTATCTAAAAAATTGAATTGTCCGTATTCAAAGAAGCGTAATTTTGTGATGCCTCGTCAAGGTCACGCCGATTCCACACCGGTAGCGGCGTCGGCGGCAGCGGCGCGAGTTTTTTACCGCGGGCGGCGAGAAAAAATGTTTAGTTCCTTTATGTTTTGTTTAGAAATTTTGATAAAACCATTCTTTTTAAAATTTTAACTTTGCTCTTTCATTACGCCGATCACGCCGATTACGCCGCCGCCGCCGGCCATTTTCAGACCGGCGGCCGCCGCCGATGGTTTGGCCATCGGCGCACACCTCTAGTAATTATCATGAACAACGCTGTATCCCAAAATAGTACGCGCTTGCAATTGGAATTCTAGTGCTTCATTGTTAGAATTCAAATTACGACAAGATATTGTCTAAAGCCGTGACCGTGTGGTGACGGCAGGTAAGAATACATTTGTCACCACCCCAACTCCTCCTGCGGGTGTCGTAAGAGTCGTAGTTATGGGCATTTACCTCCTAATGCGTCTATAAGCATAGTAGGCTGATGATGATGATGATTGTCTAAAGCAGCGTTGTTTATGATAACCGTCGGTGTGTGAACTCAAGTTTTAAGACTAAGTCGGTGATAAAACCAAGATTGTGTTTCAGAAGTAAGGTAAGGTGGGGTAAGATGAAAAGGTTTTTTTGAGGGAGTAAGACAGAAAGTCGTCGTTAATACTGTGCCAGAAGGACGATTTTTTGTCTTACCCCTTTTAAAAAACCCTTTTCATCTTACCCCACCTTATAGCTTACGTGATTATGAAATAATCGAAGTTTTTAGGTTTGTTAACACTTTTTTGTTTTCTACCGAAGAACAAGAAGCTGAGTGTAGAAGATAAATTATCGGCAACTAGATTCAATATACCGGGTTTATTTATTATCATTACTTTTATTAGCCATTCATCCGCGCGCGCATATACGGCTGACCCTCAAACTTAATTCATAATCATTTGTTGATGTTGTATAATAACGGATTAAGAACCGATCCCTGAGGTAAAACCTCATCCATACCAACTACCCGTAACAAATGTCATAACATTATCAATAAATAAGGTCCGACCGAGACCCATATTTTAGTCTGAGACCGAGACCGAAAATAAATTTGATTCTCGGCCGAGACCGAGACCGAGACTTCGTAGAAAGGATAAAAAACGTATAAATTACATAAAAAATCCCTAGCAAATAGCTATAGTAAGTCCGTCAAACAAAATACAGCAATTTTTTTGGATATTTTCTTTTTTTGTTTTTTTTTTTTTTATGTAGGTATCCTAAAAACCGGTATTCGTATTTTAGGTTTTTTTATTGATAGGGGTCGCTTACTCTAAATTATTCCTTCCGTTCATTTTAAAGTGAAATTGAAGTCAGTTGACATCAATATGACACCAATAAAATCGCAGTAAGTTCGCGAGATGGCGTCAAGCTCGCCAATTACAGCTCATTACGAATCTCGGCCACGGCCGAGAGTCCCGGCCATTTTTGGCCGTGAGCCGAGTGGGATAGATATCCCTCTCGGCTCGAGCTCTCGGCTCGGCCAAAAATCGAGCCGATCTCGGCTCCGACCGATCTCGGTCGGACCTTATCAATAAAGTTTGATAGGTTTCTCAAGAAGAAATGATAATGATAACACTTGTCGGAATAACTGGTTTAGAATGGAATACAATCAAACACAAGATAATTGCATATGTGACTTTATCATGAAAGGTTAGTGATTTTATAACCGATAGTGGTAAAAATGACGCAAAATATTTATCTTATCATGTTATCGCTACCTTATGTAAGTTTCATTCATAATAGAAATATTTGTTTATGTTAACATTATTTTGGTACCTATATTATTATTACTAATTTGTGATTTGAGTAATCAATGAAATATCCAAGTGGGAAAATTTACCAGGGTCCTCAAGGGTCTCGGCATGAAGCTGAGTGTGGACCTTTTCAGTTACGCTTTATAAATGTGTACCAGTGTCATTCTAATTAAGTTAAGTTTAAATTAAGCGTTCTGAATAAAGTTCTATTCTAAGGCGTAATTTTTTTTAAGTTTCCAGGTATTTGTCAGTTCGTTAGAATGACGAAATGTATGGATTTCGAAGTTCGCGGTTGTAGACGGGCCATTTTTTTTTAAAGATTATTCCCTCACTTCTTATTTATTTGTAACTTTTAATATAATTTCCCCTCAGAATCGCAAGCTCTTTCGATCCTGATAGGAGAAAAATGTTGTCCAGAGGTTTCATTCCATTCCGTTACCATTTTTTCATAATGTTTTTATTAGGTAGG
Organism: Thaumatotibia leucotreta; assembly: GCA_025490895.1. NCBI lineage: Eukaryota > Metazoa > Arthropoda > Insecta > Lepidoptera > Tortricidae > Thaumatotibia > Thaumatotibia leucotreta. The sequence goes on from JALPQI010018216.1 coordinate 22,271, forward strand.
TACTGAATCTACGAACAAATAAAACATGGAAGCCGCACGCCATACTAAATTGCCTTTCTAAAACGGTCCTGGATTTTAGTTGACAAGTGTCAGCCCCTCTTCAATCCGTCACGGTAATGAATTTCAATATCAACCTATAAAAACTTAAACCGCCTTTTAAAAATAGTTTTGATTGGTCCAATGGTCCATCAAAATCTTGATTGGCTTTATTCTATAAACATTTGTCAAAGATGTTGCGCCAAAATATGCGCGGTGTTAAGAAAAGCGCTAATGTCCTGCCCATCTTGGCACAATTGAACAATTGGTTTTGGGGGCATTTTCGAGCTGGCGTTAGACGTCCATGTTATATATGGCCGCAGTACTGAATGGAAAGTTAGAAAATTGTAATGAAATTCTTGTGACAACATTTTTCTTCTATTAGGATCGAAAGAGTTTACGATTCTGAGTAGCAATCATATAGAAATACCTATGTTACAAAAAACTGAGGAACAACTTTGAAAAAAAAATGGCCCAATCAAATTTTCGTTAGACATATTGACGCGGCGAAAGCGTTTAAAACGTTAACAGGATTATTCAAAAGGTTTATAAATCTCACCTCTATCGTTTAACATCCTCTGCTGTATCCTCGTCAACGCAACCACCCCCACTTTAGACACGGCATACGAAGACTTCCCCCATTTCAGCAGCTGTGCCCCCTGTCGCGTCGCATCCACGTACTGTGTCATCAGCTCGTTCAAATCTTCCACCGTCAGACCCTCGTCTTTAAGCCGATTCCGTATCGTCGAACTAGGTATTTGTGATAAATGTCCTAAATTGCTGGAAACGTTTATAACTCTAGCACCGTTTCTTAGCAAAGGGAATAATATATCACAAGTTGACACTAAAGAGAAATAGTTCACAAATAACGTGCGTTCTGCTTGAACCAACGCTGGCATTGCTGAATCCTTTCTAAAAGCTATAGCCGCGTTATTTATTAAAACATCAATTCCGCCATATTGCTTTTTAATGTGATCACGAAATATTTCGATGCTTTCTTTTTTAGTGATATCCAGTTTGTGATAGTTCGGATACAATCCTTCTTCTTTGAGTTGTCTTATTGCAGTTTTCCCTCTTTGCTCGTTTCTGGCTGTCAGGTAAACAGCTCCTTGAAATCTTTTGCACAAGCCTCTAACTATTCCGAGACCTATTCCTTTATTAGATCCAGTGACTATGGCGACTTTAGTGGTCATGTTTGCGACCGGTTTCCGTGACCGTGGACGCGAGAATAATTTGCAGTGGTATGATTTAGAGATAAGTTTATCACCCAATTGTCAAGATTATATTGTTTTAGTTCTAGATTATTATCTAGTTACTATCTGATATGTATTTGTTTGACAGCGTATAAGAATCGTGTTTTATGAAGCATTGTTTGAGAATATGTAATTACTTGTTGTAATAAATATTGATATATTATGGATTTAATAAAGCATCCACACAGCGTATGGCACCGAAATCAAGTTCCATTTAGTGTAAAGGTGCATTTAGACCAAACGAGCATTCGCTCATTCTATCCCCCACTCTACGAAATCAACGAATTTCGACGAATCACGTTTTTTGTAACGAACGAATTTCGTAGAGTGGGGGAAAGAATGAGCGAATGCTCGTTTGGTCTAAATGCACCTTAAGGTTTTAGGACTCTGAATAGGCTTAGATACTAGATAGTTTTTGGAAGTTTCAGGTGGGTTGATTCCATTTTGATATTACGTAGGGGAGACCAGGTATAAAAGTAACGCGGGATGAACGTAACAAATTCATTTAAAATTTTTCTACGACATCTATCCGAACGTCCTTCAGGGCATTAGATGCCATTTCGATTCCCCCCTAACCTCAGTTACACCCACGGTGCTGTGACGGCAGGTTATGCGTGTAGTGCTATGGTCCCAGAAAAATGCGTCAAAAGTAAGTTTTTAACGATTTTTTCAATCCTAGCTAGATTTTTCATGGTAAACGCTACAGCTTGGGTTTTGCATGGGTGTTGTAAAGTCACTAATCATTTACAGTTTGAGGGTTGCAAATCAATGTTTTAATGATGCTTTTTATGTTTTTTTGCTACGTGTTTGTGGGATTCTGGAAATTCGATACCCAGGGATGATTGAAACAACTTGTTACTTTCATCCCGATTTCCAAATTGGAGGCTCATTGGTACACCTATGTGCTAGCGTTTATTAAATAACTCATATACTTAGTGCCTTTTTGTTGCAGAATGTCTAATATACACAAAATAACAACAGACAGAAGTCCACCAAAATATAAATTATAGCTTTAGCTGCAGTTGAGGTGATCCTTGTTTTAAATGCCCTACAGGGACGCAGCAAAGACGTACCAACTGGCTCACATCACTTTATATAGACATGTATAGTAAAGAAAAGCTTTACTTGAAAGTTCAGCGGCACTACCCAAGGCGGGATTTGTTTCTGGAAACAAATATTCACTGTCAATGAGGAGTAAAACACATTTTTTTATCATATTAGGTACATTGTATGATTAGCT
>JALPQI010018217.1:0-22004 GCA_025490895.1 Thaumatotibia leucotreta
AGCCGGGCGGGTCGCTAGTGTATTATAAATTTAACTTGACTATGAATGCTCCATGAGCACACAGTAACATCATCGCCTACGGCTATATAAGACCCTATTATCTTTAAGTAATTACAATAAAAAAGCGACAAGTCGCCAAACCTCGAGATGAAAGTCTTACCGTGATCCCGACAAATTGGCCGCCTAATGAGATAGTGGGGACGCGGGCAAGATTAAGCCTAAATGAATCAAAGTTATCCTTCGCCCTTTACTCGCCACAGAACACTTTACCAGAAGGATCGTAGCTTCAGTTAACAACCGAAACTCAGTAGCAAAACTATTACTTTAGTTTACCTAGTAAAGTAATACTAAACGGAGCTCAAAATAATTTTTAATTTCAAAAATCAGGTGTGTAGCGGTTATTTACCTACATACTTCGAAAATTTAGAGTCGATTATCGACTTGCAAGTAACTATAGATAGATACCCTATCTGTCTATTTAATCACTATCGGCTTCAACCAGTCAAACAAAGCTCATCAAAAGGCTTATGTCAGTGTCATAAGCATAAGAGCGACAACTGTGTCAAATTTCGATTGACAAATTAAATAATAATAAATAAAAAGTTGGCCCCCCGCACGGTAGACTGATGACCTAGTGAAGATCGCAGGAGGTCCGCTGGATGCGGGTGGCACAGGACCGGTCATTGTGGCAATCTTTGGGGGAGGCCAACGTTCAGCAGTGGACGTCTTTGGGCTAATATGATGATGATGATGATGATGATGATGATGATGAATTAAAAAGTAACAAATAATATTATGGGACAATCTGATAAAAATCGACCTAGTCCCAAAGTAAGTTCAATTAAGGCTTCTGTTGTCGGTACTAAGCAACATTTTACGTAATAAATGCTTACATATCTATATTTTAATAGTAAAAATTAAAAGAATGAATCTTCTTTCTTCGGATGACATCCGCAGACCACGAACCCTGTAAAGTGTTCGAAATGTCGGAATGAAGTTAAAATTAGTTAATATACGCGAGTTTATCCGTTTTCATAGTTTTATTTCATGTGTAATCCTCGCGGTAACCGAAGAAAATATTAGAATGAATCTTCTTAAATGTTTCATTGCATGGAGTCTACATAAGGTCATCTATAAACATCACTCAGCGCATCCCAACTAAACGTCTGTCAAGTGAACCATATTATCAAATCAAAGCGTTCTCGATAAAGTTTGCGATGGGGCGGGTTTGTATACCTACCTTGTATAATATAACTCTAAACGGTTTCTGTACAGATTCATTTGCTGCCCGGTTGTTTTCCAGGTGTGCCCTATTTAATGAAATAATACAATTGAAAATTACAATAAAATTCAAAACAATAAAAAAATGCACTACTTTAAAAGAGTTTATAAAGAGGAGCAATAAATTAAATTAAAAAACCAGCCAAGTGCGAGTCGGACTCGCGCGCGAAGGGTTTCGTACCATTATCAATTTATTATAAAAAATACAGTTAAATCAATCTACCTCAAAAACTATAGGAGATAATTTAATCAAACCAAAAATCGTTGATAGAGTTTATTAATGTGCATAACATATATTTTTTTAGAATTTCATATCGCCAAGTTTAAAAAATAGAGGGGGGGGAAATATTTTTGAGACTTCAAAGCTCTCAAGAGCTGATATCTCGAAAACAATTTGCTTACTTAAATAAAAATAAGATTTATAAACCTTCATATCATTTTCGCAGACCTTTCTACTAATACCCCACACACTTATACACATCTAAAAAAAAATTTCTATCCCTCAGTTACATGTATGGAGGGCCCCCACCCCAATGGTTTTTTTACAATTTAGTATCATAAGCTATGGAACCCTAAAAAAGTATACTTTCAGCTACAAATTGTATTCCTTTTAACAGACAACACTTCGACAAGATATTTTACAATCAGAATTAAATTCTGCCGTGCTAACTTAATAATACATTGTGCATCAAGGGAGGTAAGTACGGAAGAGTGTTAGAAGGCTTTTAATGACTCGAGTTAGTATTCCGCTTACCGACCGTGATGCATACAATGTTTTTCATCACAGTTGCCGACAAAAAAATAAGTTTTAAGACAAAATATTATTAAATGACGTACTGACATTTATATAGGGAATATTCCCTAGGGAATATCACTTTTCTATTACTCCCGCTACGCTTGCAAACAATGGCGTGCTTAGACAGCAAGTGTGTTGAAAAATATACATCTCTCATAGTAGTTCTATTAAGTAGGATAGGTTATTTTTCTTACAATGGCAGCATTACAGTCATAGGTACCTACCTTGTAATAACGGTGCTCAATTTTATATTTTTTTATGCATAATTTGTAGTAACAATATAGTGCATTGGTAAGGTAAACGTGCCAATCCTCTAGATCTTAGAGCTCAATAGATGACCCCTATCTGTCAATAAGATACTATTTATTCGTAATTAGTGTCATGTATTAGGTCAAAAAAGGGCCCTCGTACGTTATTTCTAATAGACTAGGTATTTATTTATATTAAATCGAAAGCATGTCATAATCACTGGCATATTGAATTCTGTAACACACGAGCATGACGATTAATTTTGGGCACCTGATTACGGCCTAATATTGCGTATTAGCTGCAAATGATCACGTACGCACCGCTCAGCTGAATGAAAATGATCCCATTACGTGCTATAACCTAATACCGTAATATCGCGGGCAGGAGGAGCATTCACGTTTTCAACATGATACTGATTATGTCTCTTATTAGGTACATAATATTCAATTTTTTACATATGGCGGAATCTTAACAGTTTGTTAAAAAATCTCATTCCTAGCCGACCGACTAAAATTATGCTTCCCACAGCTCCCCCATTAGTACAGTTAAAGACGAAAGTATTATTACAGTTTAAGTACCAAATATATATTTACACGACTTCATTGCTTTGACATTAAGGTCGTGTACATACAGATGTTGTGCAAAATCCTTTCTCTTCGGCTTTTCATGAAAACGCCCGAATTAATCTCCCTGTCTCAAGTAGCTTCAGTGCAATATAATACAAGAAGTTCATTGTGCAATATGGATTCGGATATTTCCGTGAAAAGCCGAAGAGAAAGGATTTTGCACTACATCTGTAAATATGTTTTGACACCTAAACCGTATTGATATCTTTGACGTTGACTGTACTCCCCACGCTTGACGGGCGGGTTAGCGATCGTAACCATATGAAACTATGAGTACACCGTATTTTAAATTTAAGTATGCTGCTAGCCATCCACCGATGGTCTTTGAAACTTAAAATTTTTGTATTAAATGTAAATTTTGTATGTTATTTTTTGAAAATCTGAATCCACTTCCTGGTTGGCACGCAGTGCTCGCCGCAGACAAACAAAATGACAAACAGAGAGCCCACAGGCGAGGTTTAATAAAATGATAACAAGCACCCGCATGCCCGTCTGTGTGCAATTAGCCCGAATTTTATGTGCACTCGATAAATGCAGATTTTGGAAGTTGTAAATGATCATAATTATTATAGTTGTCGTCCATTTCTCGTCAGGGTGGATGATAAAACATATGAAATATTTTCTTCGGTTACCGCGAGGATTACACATGAAATAAAACTATGAAAACGGATAAACTCGCGTATATCAATTGACTTTAGATTCATCCCGACGTTTCTTACACGACGTTTCGTTTAATATTGATTGTCTGTGTGGGAACGGTCATTGTGGGAATCTTTGGCCTATGTTCATGATGATGATGATGATGATGATGATGATGATGATGATGATGATATATGAAAATATGAATTTCTTCATAATACCTACTGTTATGCCGCAAGCCACATAAAATTCTAATTAAAAAAATCGTCATTCAAATGTTCTGTACAACCTAATGTAATAGGTAATAAAAGCATCACAATATTCTGACAAACAAAAATCTATCGCGTACGTTTCTGCTAAACAGACTTTCCAAAACAGTTTATGACGTAATCCAATTATGACAAACTAGATTATACCATAGGTACCTATAAGTCATAACGTTCTTCATTAAAAAAATATGCCATAACATCATCATTATCATTTGAGCCATTTATCGCCTACTGCTGAGCATAACGATACCTCCTACGTATACTGGTGCAAGTGACATTTTTACCATTTTCGTTTTTTTGCATATTTGGGTTCAAAATACTTATATCTACAAGCTATAAATTTTTTGTGGCGAAATTACCGCTAGTTTTTGAAATAAAGTGGCGTATACTGATGTAACTAACACCTTTTTTTTGGTTCAAACGTCGTATACTGAGGTAAGTGACTTGTACCACTATACGCGGTACACTTATCGCCGCGGGAGGAAGTTATACCAGTATGCGCGAGCAACAATCTAAAATCTACACATAAAAGTAGGCTCTATTGCTTATTATTTAGCAAAATTGTTGTTATTTGATTAGTTGTTATGTTAAATCAAATGAATTATGCGTAACCTACCTACCTAACTAAATATTAAAAAAAAATGTAGTAGATTACTGCTTGCCAGCTAAGCAGAGCTAATATAGATAGCTGAATATTAGCAAGGCCGAATACGAATCTGGCCAGCAATTAGGTAGTGTATTTTTCAAATATGTAATAACACAGCAAAAGGGACAAACTATGTTTATCGGAACGCTAAGTCAAGGAGTATGAATATACTCGTACCGACGGCTGCTCATAAGCATACATATTCTTTGCGAGCCGATATTAAGAATTATAATCACTAAATGAAATCAGAGCTTACAATATTCCCTTTGGTCCATGTTGAATAACAAGTGGATAATATTCGTAACCATTTAAATTGTTTTCTAATTCATATATAATGTCTTTAATAATATCGTCTTCTCAAACCTACCACCAGTATTGGATGGACGAATAAGTCTGATTGCCCAGACAGTAAAAAAATTTTTCAGCTACTTATAAAGACATTGAATTTTGACATACTTACCTACACTAAAACGAAAGAAGCCTACTTAGTAGTTCCAATATATACTTCTTTTAATTTGAGTCTTAAAATCATTACTAAGTAGTTACGTCTTACTGTACGCGCCTAAGAAGTATTGAAGTATGGCATCGAATTCGTGTATATTATATTTATTTTGTAAAAGCAACGCCGAAATATTTATGTTGATGTTATTTCTTCAACTGTTATATTGCCTTTTGATGTTGTAAGACATGTCTTGATCACATGAAATTAAAACTATGTGTTTGTTTCAAGACTTTCTTCCAGTAACTATTAATCCGGTAGGACACTAAGAATAATAAAAAATATACTTATTTAAAAATGATGGTAAATCAGTTTAATTTTTTTATTTTAAGCGTTTATTTTTCTTTGTATTTATATACTTTTAGACTTCCTGCAATTCCCATAACATACAAAAAAAGCTTCAACGTATACTGGTACATGATTAATCAATTTAGGCGTATACTGGTACAAGTGACAAATTAGGCGAAAACTAATCAATAAAAAACATCAGAGCAACAACTCCGGTTTGTTTAGATATTTACGGAGCATGATACAAAATATACATCAAAGGCACTAAAAATACATCCGTGTTCATCGAGTCATAGTATACTACGTATACGGTAGTTGTCTCAGTTCATCAAAAACAAGAACTCGAAAATTTCACGTATACTGGTGTAACTACCATTTTTTCAAAAACTACTATTTATTTCAAAAAAGTAAATATGTAGATTGTATTAAAATGTATTTGTTATAATTTCTTGAAAATATCATGAAATTATTTCATTGTATGAGCTAGTTACAGAACTTTGTACCTTTGAACAGCTCTCCTGGAAAATGATGATTTTGCACTTGCTCCAGTATACGTAGGAGGTATCGATAAGCTCTCTTCTAGTACGCCACTCATCTCGGTCCTGAGCCAATCTAACCCAGAAGTATCCCGCAATCTTACGAATGTCATCGACCCAACGAGCTAACGGACTCCCAGGGGCTCTTTCATCCAAAATAGGCCACCAATTCGTGAGAATTGTCCACGTATTTTTTTTTTATGTCTCGTACCAAGGTGCAACTTCTGATTTCGACGTTTCTAACTCGGTCTTGTAGTTGAATACTGAGCATGGCTCGCTCCATGGCTCTCTGCGCTACTCGTATTTCATTCACAGCCTCCTTAGTCAGCGTCCATGTCTCGGCTCCATATGTCAGGATGGGCAGGACACATTGATTAAAAAGGCAAGTCTTCAAGCACTGTGGAATATTAACGGCTCTAAGGACATTCGTCAGTTTTCCGAATGCCGCCCACCCCAACTGTTCTCTTTCTGTTGGTGATTTTTATAGAAAGATAGAATTCCAAGATGTACGTACCGATCGACCACCTCTAGCAATTCGATTCCGACCTCTATGATTGGATTCGAGCCATCGAGGATGTTCGTCATAACATAGTGAACCGGAAAAAAAAATACGCTTAGCCTTGGTTTAGCCAGAAACTAAGATCCCGTTTCTGGTATCCGTTAGCTAGTGTCAAAAATGACGAAAATTATTTAAAACTAAACTTTGAACTTAGCAATGAATTCGGGAAAGCAGCCAAGAAATTCACGTGGTTTTAATTTTGATATAATATAAGTAATTTTTCAATTTTGAAACAGATATCATCAACTTTTTATTTTAGATATTGTACAATCGAGACATTAACGTCGTGTAAATATGTTTTGGCGCCTAAGCCGTAATGATATCTTTGACGTCGACTGTACATATATTTTATAAGTCTGGGCATCCGTTAGCTCGTTGAGAGACGACATTCGCAAAATTGCGGTACACTTCTGGGATGGCTCATTACTGGGATGAGTGGCGTACTAGAAGAGAGGCCTATGCTCAGCATCATCATTACAGCATAAATGGCTGAAATGATGATGATGATGATTTGTATAAGTCGTATGATAGATAACACACTATAATGCTGTCGTGGAAGTGGTCCGGATCGAGACCAGAAGATGGCCACAGGAACTTGGAAACAAATGCCTAAGCATGAAGTTCCGTCTTTGAATGCCGGCGAGGGCATTATTTGTGTACTTCATCACTTATAGTATTCCTTGATCATGGTTGTCTGTGTATGTACGTGCGTAAGTATCCACATATTATACCACATAACTATACATGATATTGATCTAATACGTATAATTTATAGATATAATATATACAATATACATTACGTATAATAATATAGTACCTAGACTGACTACTTTACATAACAAAAAACAAAATATGAAATTCAATAAAATAATTTGTTTTTGTGAGACCAATCTCACAAAAACTTGTGTTGAACTAGACTTGGTTCCTAGTAGATGAAATAAAATATCGAATAAAGTATAGACGGTTATAAAAACTTATAAAACGTGTCAATCCTTCCAAAGAAACCTGAAATTATAGCCTGGCGCTGACCAAACCGACTGAGAAAATGCTAAAACCGTTAAATTCACAATGAGAGGTAGCCCGGGTCAGTGTGCCACCCAGCCGAATTCTACTATACTATATATACTTCCTACTATACTGCCTACCGCCCAGCTTCGCAGGAACTTTAATATTCAATATTGATAACCACCGTCGTTGCCTACGGGAATCATACCAGCTATGAAATACATTTTTCATCACACTTGCTGTCTAAGCGCGCCATTGCTTGCGTGCATAGCGGGAGTAATAGAAAAGTGGAATTCCCTAGGGAGTGATAGAAATGTTAGTACGTCGTTCTAACACTCTCGATGGTAATTCCGTACTTACCTCCCTTGATGCACAATGTACTGTTAATAATACTGTTCATGAAGTGTCCAATAAATTAAAACAACGCAGAAGATGAAAAAGTAGCCGATTAATCGATTCCTGGCCACCTTTCAATAACTGATTAGTAAGAATTTTGTTGTAAGTATGAAGCATTTTTAGAACTAGACCTAAGTACTACTAGATTTGTATTATTTTCATCACACTTGCTTTCTAAGGCAAACCCTTTCGCCTGGTGATGACCAACTCTAATATATGTTCTAATATACAGGGTGTTCCACGAGCCACTGAAAACCTTAAACGGGGTGATTTGGTAGGTTAAACTGAATAACTTTTACTATGGAGCTAACCCAGAAATCTCAAAAAAATTGCCTTTTTCATATAAAATGTCGTGATCAATCGGTCAAAATATATGAAAAAGACAATTTTTTTTTTTAGATTTCGTGATTGGCCCCATATTAAAAGTTGTTCAGTATAGCCTACTAAATCACCCCGTTCAAGGTTTTCAGTGGCTCGTGGAAAACCCTGTATGCATGTTAGTTGTAAGATTTACCATGATTGTTTGAAAAAACAAGTCCCGCCAAGTTTCTTACCGGTTCTTCTCGGGTCAGCGGTGTAGGGTTAGAACCGGAAGTCCTTTTAATACTTAGACGGTTCAAAAGAGTTTGTTGCCATTCCAATTTGAATAAAGAATTATTTGACTTTGACTTTTGACTTAGACTTTATAATATAAGCAGTACTACAGTTAGTAATTTTTTTTTTCAATTTTAAACTGAATACCAAATTAATGAATTGGGTATAATGAACACTTTCGTATTCCTTTCGCCCTTGCATGTTCAACCTAAGAAATCTAAATAATTAACATGTATTTTTAAACAATTAATCTTTATCATAATTCTTTAACTTACAAAGATTATAAGTATACCCTTCACTATGTAACTTCGAAGTAGAAGTGCGTTTTTTGGCATTATAAACTTTAAATGCAATTTTCTCAACTTGTGCATTTCGGAAGTCGCAAATTCAAAGATTTCTATAAAAATTGTGGTTGAACCTTGAGTCATGATTTTTTTTTTTTATTGATAGCAAATTTAATCTCCTTTTTTAATTATGCATAACTCAATACCCGCAACAAGGTACTTTTCCATGTGCACAGCCACATATTCTCTTATTAGACTCATTAAGGCTTAAGAATATCGAATAAAAAAAAATGACGTAGGTAAATACTTTTATTTACATATTATACTCAAATTGGTACATTAAATAAATATCATAGTTGGGACATCTTACTTAAATTGACCTAGTCCCACGGTAATCACAATTTTAAAGCTTTTGATAAGGTTACCAAGCGACGATATATTTGTCGGGATTTGTGGGCGTATCATGTTAGGAACAGCACTCTGGACTCATCTAATATATGAAATCTCCGACATATTCATTTAATAGAAAGAAAATACACATAAGGCTTGTTCACGACTTAAAGTAGCCATCGTAAAATCAGTCTCCACGATAGTTCCATGTAGATAAAACAGCCATGGGACTGTAACTTGATGTATCATGATAACATCAGATAATGCTTAATACAAATAATAACACCTAAATAAAATATTTTAAAATTAAAATAAAACCGCCTTCAAAAATTCGCTTTAACTAAAAAGTAAAAAATAATTTTAGCTCCTACTACTTAGGATTTCCTACCTAAACCTTTTACTTACCCTATTCATTGAAATAAAATATTAAGACTAGGTAGGTAGGCCCTTCAGATTTCTTAGAAGTCGGTGCCAAGCCAAATACGTTCACTTCACGAGTATATGTATTCTTAGATAGAGCTTTGTAATTTACTGTCACTCCGATTATGCTTTCATCAAAATGAATGAGACAACATCCTGTTGATAAAAGCATAATCGGGGGGCAGTAAGTTACAAAGCTCTATCTAATACAATTATACCTATGAACGTATTTGGCTTGGCACCGACTTCTTACAAACCTGTAGGGTACCTAGTCATAATATTTTATTTCAATGAATAGGGTAAAAGGTTTAAAAGTTTGGGTAGGAAATCCTAAGTAGTAGGAGCTAAAATTATTTTTTACTTTTTAGTTCCAGCGAATTTTTGAAGGCGGTTTTATTTTTATTTTAAAATATTTTATCCTCCACTCCTAATCGTTAAGGAGTTGTACCTTTCATCATCAGCTCAACAACATGAAACGATGACTACCTAAAGGTAAATACTCAAATAGCTTCCAAAATACACGAAATATGTTATAAGGACTGTTCATTTTACTAAGCGGACACGAAAAACCTCACGTAAATTATTTTTTCTTTTAGCATGTTTTATTTTTATTTGTGAATTATTTTAAAACTAAAATAGACAAATAATAAATAATGTCTCAATTCAATATATTGATTATCGGTAACTACAGTTTTAGATTATTGTTTAGCCACGAAACTTAGGTTCTGCAAACTACTGTTTGACATTTTACAACTGGTTGCAAACTATACACGTTTGAATTTTTTAAATGTTTTAGTTGTTCGTCTATCGTTTCTTAAGTGTATCTTCACAATAGGCCATTGCCACTATATAGGACGAAAATGAAGACAGTTTTATGGATGTCCTCTTTTTAAACAAATTCTATGATTATTTAATTAAATAGCTCTAACGTCTGACCCTTATGATGTGCCCTTGCCAAATCATACCAAAACAATCAGTGAAAGATACTGTGTCTTCGATAGACATCAAAAAACCGATTTTGGATGCAATATTTTCTATAAATATCGTCGCTAACTTGGCCCTGATGCGAAATAGAAAGCAGTTAAAAGACCATACAATCAAATTGCCTGCCAAGCAAGGGCGTTCTTCCCGAAATTGTTTTTTTTTATGATTTTCTACTCAGGCACATACTCTTCTACGACAGTATGACAGTATTAGGACTGCGGTAATGTAATTACTATCATATTTTAGGTACCTTTTGTGGGCCACCAAGTGCAAAAAATCCATACTTTTTAGTGAAACGACGTAAAGTTCAATAGCCAATTTTAAGGTTTGCAACTAAGATTTCTGTGTTTAGACAGACTTCGGTGAATCTTCAAGCATATGACACTCTCAAAATTGTTTAATGATTTAGTATAACGTCGACTTCAAATTTCCCAGATATTTGCAATCTTTCACAGTGAATATTGTTCTGTACACCATTGTGCAGCATCAATTTACGATTATCAAAATGAATATGTCTTTTCAGATTTAGTAATGGGTACTTGAAAAACAAACATATAGCAATTGAAAAAGATGGCTTTGCTAATTTCATGGCTGTAAACTGTTCATCGATCGATTTTAAAACCGATGTATAATAGATGTTTAAGTGTGTCCGGTTAGTAAAATGAACAGTCCTTATTTAAAAAAATAGCCCCCAACTCCTAATCGCTAAGGAGTTGTGCCTTCCATCATCAGCTCACCAATTTAAAACTATGACCACTTAAAGGCAAATACTCGAATAGCTTCCAAAATACGCGAAATGCGAATATTTAAAGAATCATCCCCAAACTCCTAATCGCTAGGGAGTTGTACCTTCAATCATCAGCTCACCAACATGAGAGTAATGACCACTTAAAGGCAAATACTCGAATAGCTTCCAAAATACGCGAAATATGTTATATTTAAAGAATTATCCCCAAACTCCTCATCGCTAAGGAGTTGTACCTTCCATCATCAGATCACCAACTTAATTACGCTGACAACAACACCTCCTCCTCACGTAAAGTGGGGATGATTTTTTTAATACTAAATTCCCATAGTGAGGGGTATCGTTGAATAGGTATTTCAAAACCTTCGCTGCGGCAATTAGCTTACCTCGTAATTAACCATACTTTGTAAGGGGTCGAATAACCCCCTCATCGCAGTGAACGTGTTAAAAAGAATGAGGGCCTTAAAGTAAACTTTTTTTAAGTCAATATTTTTTGAAGTAGCCGCTCCTGAGTAAAAAAAATTGTGTACCCCGCTCTTGAATATTAATTAGGCTTAACCTCGTAAGTCCCGGCGTACTTGTACAAGTACATAATTAAGGATAGTAGTTCAGACCTGACATTTTAATTCCATACATCGAGTAACTGCCTAATGTACTTACCTAAGTACAAATTTTTCATACCCCATTTACCGGGTAATTTTTTTACAACGGCAACACTGGCTCTATTATTTTCATTCTCTAGTCTATGGTCAATTCCGCCATGTTGGACAGGTGACATTATCTGTCAATGTCATTGTCCTTTTTTCGCAAGATAGCCACGCCACTGTCACGGGCAGGTCGCCGGTCGGCACGAGGTAAGTCAATCTGTTTTTTATCAATGTAATTTCTGGATTTTTCTTTTATTATTTATTTAAATTAGGAAATATAAACTATGAATTTTGTAAATTAAATAGAATTTTAAAGAAAATAGTAAATTTGTGAGGTTTGTGAGCGGTTCCAATAATTGGTACTTGACGTAGTACGTTAGGCAATTGTTGTTTTTTTTTTTTTTTTTTATATATACCACGTCGGTGGCAAACAAGCATACGGCCCGCCTGATGGAAAGCAGTCACCGTAGCCTATGGGCGCTTGCAACCCCAGGGGTATCACATGCGCGTTGCCTACCCAATAAGAACTTGTACACTCCTCTTTTGAAGAACCCCATACTGTAGTCCAACGGGAAAACCTCGGCAGGGAGCTCATTCCACAGACGGACCGTCCGCGGGAGGAAGTTCCTCTGAAACCGCACGGTGCGCGACCATTTAGGTTGCAAGGTGTGAGGATGAGCGCCCAGTCGGTGGCGAGCGGTGCGATGATGAAAAGTGGGCGTTGGCATCATGTCGAACAGTTCTTCAGAGCACAACCCATTGTACAGACGATAGAACACACATAAGGAGGCGAAGTCTCTCCTTAGACTTAAGGGTTCAATACTGCCTGTGAGTCTGGGATCGTCGACCATTCGGACAGCTCGTCTCTGAACCGAGTCAAAGGGTGCAAGCTGGTATACAGGTGCTCCTGCCCAGAGGTGACAGCAATACTCCATATGGGGTCTGACTTGCGACTTATATAACAGAAGTCTTTGCCCCGGAGTAAAGTATCCCCTCGCTTTATTGAGCACCCCGAGCTTTTTGGATGCCAGCGTAGCTTTTCCCTCTAGGTGACATCGGAATTGGACGTCGTTGGAAATGACGACTCCGAGGATCCCAATACTCCCTGACATGGTAAGAGCTGTGTCTTGGATTAGTGTATTGTCTAAAAGACTGATTTTTGTAATTGTTTTTTGAGAAGGAAACCGTTTTATTTTGTTATAAAGTATAAAATACTACTTATGTCACTTTAAGAGAACAAATTTGATGTATATTATAGAACTTTAATAAACTCTTTAACTTTTTTATGTTGTATTTTTTTACTTACTAAATGCCGAATGTACTTACAGATGTACAAAATATTTTCATTATTTTTTGCTTTAAGTAGGTCCTATACATAATAAAAATAACGTTAAAAATATAGAAAACTGGATCTCACTTGAAAAATTACGTAAAACCGTCAACTTTCCGTCTCGGTCTGAAGCACTATTCCTTATTTATACTTGGTATAGTACAGCCGGTAGTTATGACTACCGTTGTTAAAAAAACACAGGACTTACGAGGTTAAAGAGAACTTTATACTAAAACTATTTCGAACATAATAGTCCATTATATTACGGCAACCTATGTATGGGAAAAGTTCACATTCGGATACCAGCACCAAATTTTTGTATGTTGTTAAATATGTTATTCTGTATCCAAAACTGCCGGGAGACACTCTCTCAAAGGTCAAGGTCACCAGTAATGACGTCATCAAAATGGCTGCTGCCTAATTTCGAAAAGCGCTTATTTGTTCCTCAACTGCCCAACGTACACCATCGTGTGTGGTATCAATTGAAAGGTCATTAAATATGCTCTAACTTTGTCTTTTTGTGTTATTGCGTACATCTAGGAATAAAAAAATATCGTTGAAAGAATAAATATATTTTTTTACTCTTTTCGTACACTGTACATTTCATCAGGAAACAAGCGGTATTAGAAAAAAATATTGTACTACGTAAATGTAGCTAATCTATTATTCTAAAATATACAGTTTAAATCATCGAAATCGATTGAAAATAAAGAAAGGTATGTCATTTTCTATATTCCGCGGCACACGTCATACATTCGCCATCCGCCTGCCCACCAGTTCGAAAATGTAAATTGCTCCCAAACTATGCAATTGATATATACTGATAAGATATGAACTATAAGCCAATTAAATATACAAATAGTAGTTGTTTTAAAAAGACTGTTGTTATTAAAATAGAATACATAATTCAAGAAAAAAACTAAATTAAAGGACATAGGTTCTTAGAGTAAGATAAAAAAGGTAACAAATTAATAATAATAACTTATAACTATCAATGAAAGAATATTATGTATATATTTCAAGGTTTTATTCTGAACAGCAAATTATTACCTTACTTTTGGAGCACCTTTCTGTGTTCCTTCACATACACGAAGAAGAGTGCAATTTAAAATGTTTATTACGCATACGCCAACGTGGACAAGGCACAAGTTTTTTGCAACTTGCACTTGCATCAGGAATCGTTTTCCATAATGGAACTGGAATATAGACAAATACTTTCTCTTCTTTTTTCCAGCTCCAGTCGCAGGGATCAATTTTCTTGTAGATAAGGCACTTCGTCCATATCTTCGTTTGTTTGTAGCATGGTCCGCTTTAGATGTTGAGTCAGTTTCAGTGCATCTTTAGTTGGTGAGATGCTTTCAATACTCAATACTCAATCGTTTATTGCTTCCACACAGTTTACAAGGTATTATGTGAACATAAAGTTTTTACCGCTATTTAGTTAGCTTTATTTTTATATGAAAACATTCCGTCTTGCTATAATTAATTGTTATGTCAATTGTAGTCTCTCTGGACATTCGTCATCCAAGTGGTGGACGGTCTTCCTCTTTCCCTCTTTCCAGTAGCCATGGACAGATAACTTTTATCACGACATGACTGTCCGGTCGGCGAAGGACGTGACCTTATTTATTAGCTTAGCTTATTTTTACAATCTTGAAACTAACCCTTACATTACATAAGTGGCGAACACAGTCCTTGAGCGTGTCTACGCCTGTCTATCTTAGCATTAGCATACGATGTATGTGATAGAGTATTGAGTAAACTGAAAGAAATAGAAGCGGAGGCAAGCTAAAATGACGCGAGGAGAACCCGATACTTACGAAGTTGGAAAAAAATTACTTGAGGATGTTGATCGGAATTATTTGGAGAAACAGCACCCTCAACAGTCATCTTAAGGTGATGGGAATAAGTAATTAAGCAGCCTGTTTACATTACGGGAGAGACGAAACTAGTCAGCATGTTCTGGTAGAATGCGTTATGTAGATACGCAGCGGCATTATGTGTTTGGCAGGGATAGGTTGCAGGAGAAAGAATTCGGTCGCTCAGGGATATTCTACGGTTCTGCAAAAAGACAAGGAGACTAGAAGGAAATAATGGGGTAACGCAGCCGTGACATTAACCCACAGCTCCAGCAACGGGAAAGGGATGAATGAGCACACCAGATACTCGACAGCCCACTCGATTCCGGCTAAAACATAACATTACATGCGATGAGAAGCAATCAGAGACATATCAGCAATGGACGGATCGCATAAGAAATTAATCAAACTTAGAGGAGAGGCAAAGTCTCTTCAAACAAGCTAACGATCTTATCATCGTGTATCGAGAGCATATAAGTCCTTTCCAGGGCAAGCAACTCTAAACATCAATGTTTCCGTCCCTCTAAAAAAACCCTCGCCCTCACGTATGGTGATTATTTGTTGCAGCGGCGACTGTGTGTAAAATAATATTCTGGCATAGGCTTGTTCGCGTGAAGACGAGAGCATAGTCACGGAGGAAGAAGTGAGGACTTGACCTTTATATGTACAGATTACAGTTGTCATTCTAACGGAATATTCATTAACCTACTAATTATTAAAATTAGCAATTTGCTTGTTATTCTTACTACAGCTAACTATGAATTCTTAGTTGAAACAATTCTGCTGTTACGAACTGATGTAAGCTGCTTGCCCTGCTCGAAAAAACGATTTCCGTGCTCAGTATCGTGCTTCATATTGTTAGCTTGTGTGAAGAAACTTTGCCTGTAGGTAAGTTTGATTATTTTTTTAAGCGATCCATCCATTGCTGAAATATCTGGGATTGCTTCTAATCACATACTTCGTCTGCAACAATGGGCAGGAGGATTCACGCTCACGGCCAGAGTTCACAACAAGCATGTAAAGAGGAGTTTCAAGGTTGTAAAAATAAGCTAAGATGGTAAGGTCACGTCACGTCCTTCGCCGACCGGATAGTCATGTCGTGATAAACTTATCTGTCGATGGCTACTGGAGAGAGGGAAAGAGGAAGACCGTCCACCACTTGGATGACGAATGGATGATGAACGGAGTGACTACAAATGATATAACAATTAATTATAGGCAGACGGAATGTTTTCATATAAATATAATATCGAAAGCATCTCACCTTAATTTATGATCTCACCAACTAAAAATGCACTGAAACTGACTCAAAATCTGAAGCGGACCATTCTACAAACAAACAAAGATATGGACGAAGTGCCTTGCCTTATCCACAAGAAAATTGATCCCTGCGATTGGAGCTGGAAAAAATAAGAGAAAGTATTTGTCTATATTCCAGTTGTGGAAAACGATTCCTGATGTAACTGCAAGTTGCAAAGAACTTGTGCCTTGTCCACGGTGGCGTATGCGTAAAAAACGTTTTAAATTGCACTCTTCTTTGTATATGTGAAGTAACTTGCTCCAGAATTTACTGTTCCGAATAAAACTTTGAAATATATACATAATATTCTTTTATTGATAGTTAGAAGTTATTATTATTCATTTGTTACCTTTTTTCTACCTTACTCTAAGTACCTATGTCTTTTAATTTGGTTTTTTTCTTAAATTATGTATTTTATTTTAATATTAACAGTATTTTTAAAACAACTAGTATTTATATAATTAATTGGCTTTTAGTTCATATCTTATTAGTATAAATCAATTGCATAGTTTGGGTGCAATTTACATTTTCGAACTGGCGGGCGGGCGGATGTCGTGTGTATGGCGTTTGCCGCGGAATATAGAAAATGACATAACTTTGTTTATTTTCAACCGATTTTGATGATTTAAACTGTATATTTTAGAATAATAGTTTGGCTACATTTATGTAGAACAACATTTTTTGCTAATACCGCTTGTTTCCTGATGAAATGTACATTGTACGAAAAGAGTAAAAAAATATTTTTATTCTTTCAACGATATTTTTTTTATTTATAGATGTACGCTATAACACGAAAAGACAAAGTTTGAGAATATTTAATGACCTTTCTATTGAAACCACACACAATGGTATACGTTGGGCAGGTGAGGAGCAAATAAACGCTTTTTGAAATCAGGCACTAGGCATTTTGATGACGTCATTACTGGTGACCTTGACCTTTGAGAGAGTGTCTCCCGGCAGTTTTGGATACAGAATGACATATTTAACAACATACTAAAATTTGGTGCTGGTATCCGGATGTGAACTTTTTTTCCGTAATATAATGGACTATAATCAGCCCAGCCGTTTTTGTATAACTGCGGCACACTACACTGAGCATGGCCTGACATTGCCTGGCCTGACAATTTCAGAACAACGCTTCGGCCCCGCTTGATGCCGTTCTTTGCGATTCCTGTGACTCGCACAATTGCACTAGTTACTAGTCCACTATATGTGGCACTTAGCAATATTAATAGTATTTTGGAATCAGACCCCACATTGGATCTATGTTCGCAAACTGAATCCAGATTCTTGGCTGCGGCCGCACGCTATCTCGAATCGATCTCCACACCATCGACTATCTTTTAACCTAATTATTTGATTATGTATTTCAATTTATCTGACATTGTAAGCCTAAGGCTTATTTTACCTAAGGCTTACGGCCTACGGCTAGGGCTTAAGGCCTTGTTATACCTAAGGCTTATTTTTATTTTATCTGAATGTATGTTATTCTCTAGTTTTAAGTAATAACCTATAACTTGCATGTTTGGTTTAACTGTAAATGTAAGTTGGTTAATAAATAAAATAAAATAAATAAATTGCCGGCTGTAGTAGCCTGTTCACTTCGGTTAGCTACACAACCCAAAATTCACCCTGTATATTTGGTTCCGTCCTATAGGAACGGTGTGTATACACCCTTAGCTCAGCACTTATCACGACTAGTATGATTTTATTTTTTATCAAATTGAAATTACATTATACTGTGTCATAATCCTTTACGCAATATTTTGTAGCAGTTGCTTGTTTACGCCAAACAGTGCGATTATCGCTTATCATCATATAGGTACCTATACCTACGCTGATATCCATTGACTTGACTTAATACCGTAAATAGGGTTACAATACACTTTTTGGGGTAATTTAATTGCGAAATATTAAGATTTAATTACGATTTTCTTAAACACGCCTCAAACGCATAATTTGGTATTCAGTTTAAAATTGAAAAAAGTATATTACTAACTGTAGTACTGCTTATATTATAAAGTCTAAGTCAAAAGTCAAAGTCAAATAAGTCTTTATTCAAATTGGAATAGCAACAAACTCTTTTGAATCGTCTAAGTATTAAAGCGACTTCCGGTTCTAACCCTACACCGCTGACCCGAGAAGAACCGGTAAGAAACTTGGCGGGACTTGTTTTTCAAACAATCATGGTAAATCTTACAACTAACATGCATACAGGGTGTTCCACGAGCCACTGAAAACCTTGAACGGGGTGATTTAGTAGGCTATACTGAACAACTTTTAATATAAATAACTTACAGTAAATATAATAAGTTTACAGATATTCTTGTACACACGTGTTCCTTAGGATGTTAATAACCCAATTATAGCACAAACCCATATTGGCACTTTTTCACCCGCATCGACAAAAACTCATGTAACTCTGTAACTAAATGAGGTATCTTTCCATGTGCACAGCCACATATCTTAAACTACTCGAATAGGCTCAATGCACCCGACGCAAAAGTGCCCATCAGACTCACAGCGTTTCCGCGTTGCACCGCAATGGACAACCTTTGCGCCAGGAACATATATTTTAGACAAAATAAATAAATGCTTTTAAAATAAATATATTACTTTAAGTATTATTTCAATGTACATTTTGAAATCATTTTTATAATTTAAGTGACAAAAATAACAGCTTTAGTAGTTTTTAATAGCTGTGATAGTTTGACAGTTGGGACATAAAATGTCGTAAATAAAAGACCCCGCCTTCCTGCTTCTATGTTCTCTTTATTGCTAAAACAACTAACTATAACCATTGGAAATAGGTTATAGTAATTGTAATATTACTATGTCAAGTTTACTACCAAACTTTCTACATAATTATTATTGTTTGTTTGCCGTGTGGTGACGGCAGTAAGAATACATTTGTCACCACCCCAACTCCTCCTGCGGGTGTCGTAAGAGTCGACTAAGGGATTAAAGTGTCACTGACCATTCTACAAGATTGATGACGGGCAGCAGCGTCATCATAGTGGACACATTACTGCGATCGCCAATCCGCTTGCCCAGCGTGGCGATTATGGGCATTTATCTCCTAATGCGTCTATACGCATAGTTAATAGGAGCGGCCTACGTCCAGCAGTGGACTAATATAGGCTGATGATGTGATGATGATTATTGTTTAATTCTTGTTTCATATAGAAGGACAAAATCTGCATAGAATTAAGAGAATATTAATCAAAATAATGTTGATAACTAATAATATCGAAAAGCTGTTGCCAGGTATAGATAGTATAGGTACCTACACAGTTATCCATACGAGTAATAGTTCAAGTTTGAACAAAAAGTAGTATCTTACGAATTTTAGAAATTAATAACGCATACCCTCTAAATCGGTTTCTTCAAGCTCATTCTTGTAACAGGAACCCGAGCCGACTTTCAACTGAAATTCCCATACAAATTACTATGAAAAAATTTGGTCAGACAGTAAATTGATAATAATGTAATTAATACTCATCGAGTTAATTTTATGAAAAAAAGTTTATAATGCCATAGAATAAAAATCGTCATTTTCCTACATTGTATAGGAACATGGCATTAAAGTCTGCACGGGTTACAGTTACAGGAATGAACTGAAATTTATTTTCAGAGTGTTTTGAGGTAATAGAAAACGATTTAGGGGGTATGCGCTTTTAATTTCTAAAATTCGTTAAATATGTTTCTAATAAATCTTGTAGATCGATCCAGAGGCAGAAAATGAATTCGCATAATCACTTTGCATATTCTTTGGGTTCATTACTCATTACATATCTGTTAGCAATTGTGCCTAATAAAAAAATCAATACTTTTTTCTGCATAGGCTTCCTCTGGACTCCAAAATTAAAAGAGTAATATATCATTCATGAATTAAAATAATATGGCAATATCATTAACAACAATTGCTTCCACAACCATTCTTATTAAAATTATAAAAGGCAATATTGTATTACCGAATTTATGAAATGAAAGACAGTGCCAAAACCATTAATATGCTTATAAATAGATCGATATTCATGACAATACGGCTTTAATAGTAAAATATCAAAAATGTTCAATTATAAAGGAATAAGACAATAATTGTGTCCTCGAAGCCCATTTATATTGGGGTACCTACAGTGGATCAGTGGTGCTGGCGCCATATGCTGCAGATACCATGGACAGCCTTCCGCACAAACATCTCTATCCTGCAGCAACTAAAAATAGAAAAAAGACCGCGCTTATCTACTACCTGCTTGCAACGAATAGTACGATACTTTGGCCACGTTGCACGCAGAGAGACTAACAACTTGGAACGCCTAATGGTGACTGGGAAAATCGAAGGCAGGAGACCTAGAGGCAGAAGTCCTAAGAGGTGGTCCGACCAGATTTCTGAGGAACTGGACTTATCAGTCAGTGCTGCACTTCACCAAGCAACGGAACGTAACCGATGGAGACAACTGGTTGACGGAATCAGAAGGAGTCACGATCCTCAGCAGTGAGGAAACGATTGAAGAGAGAGAGAGAGACAGTGGATCAATACATAGATAAGTATTAGTAGGTATACTAGGTATGTATTTGGCTGTCGTAGAAAAAGTATTGTATACAATCGTAACAATATGAAGCAATACTCGGCAAGCCTCGTGGACTAAACCCGGTAGGTACTCAATAGGCTACTTGACTCATATCAAATGTAGTGCAAAAAATTATTATTTTCCGTAGTATTTATTGAAAAGATCAATATTTTTCGATTACGGTGTATTAAGTGTTTGATGGGTACATATTTTTTTATTGAAAAAGTTGTTTTATTTTTTTTTATTTCGTTCTCTGAAAACGGTGGGAAAAATAATATACGATAAACTTTAAAAATGGGTCAAGTAGCCTATTAGTATAGCCTTCACATTGTTACGATTATTGGCGCGTACGAGCCAAATAGAAAAAAAAAACGCGCGTAAATAACGCCGCGGTAGCATGGTACGGCTGTGGTACGGCTACTGGAACGGGTATACATAATAATCACGCAAAAAGAGTGGTAAAATAAAATGAACACAAAAAGTACGAGAAAAAAAAATCGGGTGCATCGCCTTATTACATTTAAGCGGGATGTTGTTTTATTTTGCTGTAATTCCATAGTTTGGCGTAGGTATAGCTGAATAGGTCTAACCAAAATAATGAGAGTCTCAAAACAAAGTTTTTTTTGTCAATATTTTCGGAGATAACCGCTTCAGAAACTTTTGATCTATGGGTCCAAAAAATATGAAAAAAATCACACCTTATGAAATACTTTAAAATAAAATTATTTGGAACATAATTTGCTTAGCCGTTTTGCCAACATGCTCTTGGCCGTTTTTTTTAAATTAAGTCCTTCTAGTTAGTCAAATAATTTTGAATATTTAGGTTTTCTGTCAGCCAGCCATGCCATAAGGCTATACTGTGATTGCATGTTTGTCAGATCCACGTGGCTGTCGCTTGCAACTCACAATACATTGCAGCATGTGCTTCTTTAGGTACATGAATATGTTGTATCTATTTGACCAGCAATGTATCGAAAATATATGTGAGTAGCCGTATCTGGGCTGTCGAACACCTTAAAACATGCGTTCTACAGACTTAATTACCATAATGATTATCAATTGATTCAACTACGGGCACATACTCAGTA
>JALPQI010018218.1:0-17939 GCA_025490895.1 Thaumatotibia leucotreta
AAAAACTCTCTATTATAATACGATTGTGAAAAATACTACGTATTATCACTACTAATAACACATAAAAATAGAGAAACATTCGCTTTCAAAAATGTTTGATTCGCCTGCGCTTGGAAAACCATTACTACTGGAATATTAGTTTTATCTACATAATATATCGATGTGTATGCAATATCACGTGCATGTAAGCCTCGAATAACAACTGCGTGTTGCAATGAGATTTTGATATTTTCAGATTAAAATTTGCAAACGCACAACGCATTAGAATTATATGCTAAATATGACGCGGTTTATTGCGAGAATGTGCATACTAATTCACTTCACTTCATCAGCCTATCTCAGTCCACTGCTGGACGTAGGCCTCTCCTAATAACTATACTATGCGTATAGACGCATTAGGAGGTAAATGCCCATAATCGCCACGCTGGGCAAACGGATTGGCGATCGCAGTAATGTGTCCACACTGTCCACTATGATGACACTATGCTGCTGCCCATCATCAATGTTGTAGCAAAGGATGGTCAGTGACACTTTGATCCCTTAGTCGGCTCTTACGACACCCGCGGGAAAAGTTGGGGTGGTGACAAATGTATTCTTACTGCCGTCACCACACGGTATTACTAATTATTATACTGCTTATTCAATATAGGTAACTACATGTAAGCGGCTCACACTACATTAAAATAACTGTTGTACCAAATACATCATGGTGTTATGTCTGACAGCAAAATAATTCTTGATTATGGCTATGCATTAATACAAACACTTAGCGCGTATACCGATGTAATAAATTAACGATTATTTATCACAAAATTTAGTCAAAACGCGGATTACCCGCACAAAATACCCAGAATACCCAGTCATAAATAGTTTCGTCGAATAAATGTTCACTTGGAAGTCGTAAACGTAATACTCACTCGCTGTTTATCACGACCTTTGACTTGGAGATACCGCCTGAAGATCATGCACATAACAAGTGTTACTACAAATAGTCATTTGTAGTGACTAATTTTTTATTCGTTATGTGTAATTGCAGACAATAATACCCACCTTCCACTGCGAACAGAACGGACTCATTAATGGCTCCACACAGATAAAAAGGATATCTTTGTTTGAGAAAACATATATTCTTAGCATATTTACTGGAATCAAATCAAAAACGTATTATCTTAAAATATTTTTGTACCAGTCTGACTGTAGCATTTCTCAGTTGAAAAATTCATTTTTCTTCAATTATATTCTGGTTTCAAGAGTAAAATGCTTATTATAAGATATATGGGCGTTATGCCCAAGATCACTGATTTGTCTTATAACAAAAAGTCATAAAATGTTTAATTCAAGAAAATTTTCTGTTTGCAAGATACAAATTCTTGATTGTTGTGACATTGTTTTAGTTTGATTTCATGTTTTCTTATTTGAAGTAATTGTGATTCTTGAAGTAAAGTAAACTAATTTTAAAGCAATTAGATAAAGCATTCTTATTTTGATTTTTGTTTATTTGTATTCAAGTTATACTATCTTGGTATAAAAAGCAAATACTGAAAGTAAATTAATCTGTTTTTAAGAAAATATTTTTTTACGGCTATAGGGAGAGGATCATATTCTTAGATTAAAAATATTTGCTTAGCATTGAAGAAATTAGTTTTAGTTGAAGTGACCTGTTTTTATCGTACATTTAACTTAGACCGCTGGTGTGACTTGCAGCCGTCAAGTGCATACTAGCACTTGGCTAGCGATGAACGTGAAACCTAGCTGTAAACGCTGTAGCTAGGTGGATCACAATAAAAGCTCGCAGTACGAATCACAAAACTGTTTATTGAAGAAAAGCACAGACTACACGTTTTTTTTTATTCACTTATAACAGAACGTATGTATGCGTGTGTCGCGCGCGGATAGACAGAGGTCGACAGACTAGAGGTCAAACTAAAAACCGTTGCAAGCTTGTCGCGTCACACGGATATCTACCTTCTAATTTCATCTAAAAATAATTATACAAATTTTCGGAGTACCACAATAGAAAACAAAATCGAAATATTTGAACCATTTTGAGCGCGTCGCTAACACGCCCCACCCCAGTGCTGGCTCAGCACTCATTAGCCAAATGTAGTCTAGCGATGCGCGCCGCAGGCCGTTTGAAAGTGCCAGATTTGGTCTTAACCTCGACCAGCCTGACGCGACCATCCTTACCGGCAAACACCTGCTGGACGACCGCCTTCGGCCATACGTTGCGCGGTGCTCCCGGGTCTACAACTAAAACGAGATCACCTACCTGAAGTGCAGGTTGCTCCTTGTTCCATTTTCTTCTAGGTATGAGTTCCGGTAGGTATTCCTTCAGCCATCTTTGCCAAAACATGTCAGCGAGAATTTGACTCTTCCGCCATTGTTTCCGAAGGAATAAGTCGGAATCGTCAAAGTTACCTAGAGCGGGAACATTAGGTGACGAGTGCAGGAGGAAATGGTTTGGGGTCAGAGGGCCGTCGCTACCCAGGTCTACGGAAACGTGGGTCAGCGGGCGACTGTTGACGATGTTCTCAGCCTCCGCCATAAGGGTGCTGAGAACTTCGTCCCTCGGTGCACGTTCCTTAAGAATAACACCGAGACTTCTTTTAACGCTGCGTATCAGCCGCTCCCACGCCCCACCCCAGTGGGGACTTGCGGGAGGAATAAACTTCCAACTCGAACCATTAATTAATACAAAGTCGTTAATTACTTTGCTATCGAGTTCTTGGACAGACTTTTTCAGTTCGGTGTCAGCTCCCCGTAGGTTAGTACCGTTGTCTGAATAAAAACAGTCCGGCCATCCTCGACGCGCCGCCATGCGGCGTAGTGACATGATAAGTGAGTCAGTGGTTAGAGAATGTACTATCTCTAAATGAATCGCCCTTACGGTTAGGCAGGTAAAAATTACACCATACCTTTTTTGGCGTCCTCTGCCCACTACGACCTCCATTGGCCCGAACAGGTCTAGGCCGCAGTGAGTGAACGGCCTCTGGTGATGCGCCATTCGACCTGGTGGTAGCTCACCAATTACAGGTACAAGCGGTTGTGCCTTGCGTATTTTACAAAATGCACATCTCGTGGCCACATGTTTAACCGTTGGTCTAACCCTGGTTATGGCATACCTTTCTTTGAGGTTGCTGACAACGGTCTCCTGGTTACCATGTGCGGCCTTGACGTGGTAATGCTTCACGAGCAATCGCGTGACATAGTGCCGGCCGTCCAAAATTATCGGGCTTTTGGTATCAGCATTGACGCCCTGTGCAGCATTAATACGTCCGGCGCAGCGGAGGACTCCACACTCGTCTAGGTAAGGTGACCAGGTAAGTATTCGGCTATTTTGTTCTATACTTCCCCCCTTCCTGATTGCAGCTAACTCGGAGCCGAAGCATTCCTCCTGCACGTGTCGCACGAGAAGTATTTCGGCTCGCCTCATTAGCTCGGAGTCATCGTAAGTCTGTTTACGACATTTGTGCATGAACACCAGCACCTGGAATGTACTCCTGAGCAGCCGCAACCACGACGAGAAGCGCTCCGGATCCGGAACAGGTAAGTACGAAACAGGTGAGTCACTGACGATATTTATAATTTCTGACCTTTCAGGTTCCTCGGCAACAGGCACTACAATGTTACGCGGCCAGGACGAATCGTCGTTCCATAAAAACGACGGACCCATTAACCACTCATTTTTAAAAAGAGCGCTGTCATAACTTTCGCGCGTTGCAATATCTGCAACGTTCAGTTTGGTAGGTACGTACCGCCATTCATTGCTGCGCGTGAGCTCATCGATCGCTCCCAACCGGTTAGCTACGAACGTTTTATAATTGCGCGCATCATTTTTAACCCAGTGTAGGAAAGTAGTAGAATCGCTCCAAAAGTAACGGCGCTGTACTACTAACCTATGTTCCCTTTGTAGGCTGTCTGCAAGCCGCGCCGCGATAAGGGCTGATTGCAACTCAGCGCGAGGTATAGTTAACAAAGGTTTCGCGGGTATAACTCTGCATTTACTTGCTACAAATGCAACATGTATTTTATTAGCGCTAATCCAACGCCAATAAGACACGGCACACATTGCCTTAGTAGATGCATCGCAGAAGGTATGCAACTCTAAATTATTACCGTAATAATTCGTAGTCGATGTCGGTGTAGCTGGCGTAGCGCTACTCGCGTAGCACTCATAGGTAGGCGGCGCAGGCGATGCTACGGGCGCGCTGCGCGCGGGGAAGGGGCCATCCGCTACGCTCGTAGCACTGCTGACCGCCGCCGCCTGGTTATCGAACTCACTTGTACCTACGGGACTTAAATAATATCTAGGTATACGCACATGCCGCATTTGTTTTAATAGGTTTATCCATTCAATCCACTTAACGAAAATATTGTTAGGAATATTTTCGTCCCAGTCAATGGATAGTTGCCACAGCTGTTGTAGCATTATTTTACCTTGAATGGTGAATGGAGATAAGAAACCGAAGCGCGTCGCTAACACTAGCCATTAATGAGTCCGTTCCGCTCGCAATGGAAGGCGGGCATAATGAGGTATGTAAATAAATTACCGTACATTTAGTTATGGCATTTTACATTTGGAGATAAGCATTTAATGTGCTGATTACTGGATCAAAATTCTTTTCGTTGTCTTGTTTCATACCACTCCGTCATGCTTTTAGTTGCTGTTTCGATTCAGTATATAAAAAAAACTGGTGCACTTGAATTTCTTTTTCACGCTAGATTTTAATCCATACATCAGAAATTGAAAAGAAAACATCATCTCTTACAAAAATCACCACTGCGTCACGTTTTCTAGGGACACAAACCAGACACCAGAGTAGTAATATAGCATTAATAATATGTACATACCTACTGTTGAAAATACTTAAATAATTTTGTAAGTCCAATAATAAATTAAATTATGTCTTGAAATGATAACTAACAGGAGGTGATTGTTGTGACCGGTTCCTTGGTATCATTCTTGCACTGTTTCAGTTTCGATCTTTATTATTTTATCATTCTGGCGCGTATCAGGCGTATAGGTAGGTAGATTCGTGAAAACGAACAAAAGATAGTACTGTAAGCTCCGCCGCCTTGGGATGCTTAGAGACGCTCTGAGACGCTCAAATAGGATCAGGTCAGGCTTTGCGACTTATCGGCCAGCTTGCGTCATGCATATTAAAGCTACCTGCAGTCCACAAGGCGACGACGACAGGGAATATTCTATTAAGAAAGCAACTTGGGAGCATAAATCTGACATTTGATGTCCTTGTACAGTTTTTTTAATACGGGACAGAATCCCACAGAGCAATATCAGTATCAGGAGTATTTTATATATTAGTGACTTTCTGTACACGTTGTGACTCAAAGGTAACACTATACATACATATATTAGAAGAAACTCTTTACCTTATCGTGTAAACAACCAAAGGCAATTAGAAGCTGAAGAAGAATGTAGGTACATACATACTGTACAATGTTTAAAACAATAGCGGATAAACATAATATTACTCATTAAGTTTGAGAAAATCACAGTAATAATAGCCTAAGAAGATAAATTAACAAAATGAAATAATAATAAAGAGAACCTCTTGAAGACAGAGTAGGGCAAATCCTGTAAGCATGTACCTAGACTTGGCTCACGGGGTAATCGACACTTTGATTGCGCGATCATTGTACCGATAGTTATTTCTGCAAACGGTCTCATAGCGAAGATTTTCGATTAACACCTCCAGAGGCTCTCGCTAGGGGGCTGGGCTGGATCAAGGGTCAGATGCACAAGGCGGTAAACCTCATGGCGCCCATAGTCCGGCGGTTTCTCTCCCTGTAGCCTAGCCTGTAGCTGCCTAACCACCGGCAGCTTGGGCCCGCTTCGCTGCGGGCGGCAGTCTACGTAGGTTAGGTTTTTTTATAATGTGTTTATGTACATATTTTGTATTGTTTCCGTATGTTTTCTTGTATTTCAATTGTATACCCATAGTTTTAAAAAATTGAGCTTAAGAAAAATAAGAAATGAGTGTAATAATAATTTAAGAATTTATTTACATGGTCATAAGCATAGAAATATTACTTGTCGACATTTTTAAAACTGATCTACCAGAACGTTATTAACGCGCGTTTACTTTCTATCCATCGCGCTCGTTCTTGCAAATCAGTGCGAGTGAACTGGATATAAAGTAAACGCACGCTAATAACACCGTGGCAGCACATGGTACGACTACAGATTTTTTTCTCCTTCTACAAGATGTAACCAAAAATATCCTTTATCGATTCATTATCGTATTTTGATATGAACTAGTAGGAGAGAACATTTTTTATTGTGACTACACTTTACTGTATTTCCCTGGAACGTATCATCACTATTTTTGTTACTTCAATCATTAATAGCAATATGTTACATAAATAAATAATATAGAAATCATGTGTGAACAATATTGTCGTAGTATGTCCCAATTTCTCCACAAAATAAAACACTACAAACTAAATATTTTTTTTATTGTTTTAAATTGAAATCTAACTAATCCTAATGTTTTCTTCTGAACTAAATAATAACATCTCCAACCTTGCACCACTTACTCTTTTTTCTGAGCTTCAGACTTCGCCTTTAAGTCTTCAAACTGAAAAAAGAAAAGTAGTAAACTTTGAAACAATGAAAAAGTGAAAAGATTGTTGTTGCACATAAACAGGAATTTATCCTAATTTTACGTGGATTTTTATACCACTTCAATAGCACTATACACGCCCTTATAGGTTATAGTTGCTAGTTTAGGTATTCATATCATATAAGTACATAAATAAATCACAAAAAAAAAATTTAAACACTTTTTTATGTATTAAAATTACACAGAGCACATGCGCAGTGCCGACCCTTTGATAACATTATAATTCATGGTGTCAACTTGTAAAAGAGACAACGGTATGAGCATCTAATGACATAACCACAATTCTTCATCATCAGTCGATCAATAAGCACTACATTTAACACGTTCGCCTCCAGTACTGTTTCACTAAGTGCTAATACTATGCCGATCGCAATTATCTGGTAGAACTCCTATGCCATTGACAAGCATGTGTGACCGAACAAATTGTACTCTTATGCCAGCGACACAGCACTTGTGTCAAAAACGTTCGTATTTCTATGGCGCTGGCATAGGAGGAAGAACTTAATATATGCTAGTGGCATGAGAATAAGGTTACAGATTTTGTTGGTCACACACGCTGTGTCACCGGCGTCGAACGTGTTAAACCCAATTTATATTTCCATTACTTACAAAGATTTTTTTTTATCAAGTTAAACATAGAAATCTGCTACCGGACACCTATGTACCATTTATACGCTGTTCGTCAATAATGTGGAAATGTGTGACAGAATACTCATAATAGGTACCCGTAATTACTACTATTATAACGTATAATTTACATTAAACATACCGCTTTATTGATACTGTTTAAGGCATCATTGAAACCCTTTTTCAGTTCCTCCGGGTTGAAAGTCTCCTTCAGTTTGTCATTGAGCTGCTTGCCTACATCGCCAAACTGCTTTTGGAGGTTGTCTAAGTAGTTGCCATCGGCGGCAGCTGGAGCTTCGCGTTTAACAAAGGCGTGAACCTATGGACACACATTAATCGTATTTGTTTATGTAGTGCATATCAGAAACGTGGTATCAACTTATGTCTCGCAATAACTTTTCAAAATATTTAGGAGACTTGCCGAGTATCGTAAAGATAATACAAAAATTACAAGTTAAACTTACAAGTGCTAGTCATCTTCAATATTAACTACACTGTATCATCTATTTAGATAAAGGTTTTTCTTAACCTCCATTTCACTTCTTAAAATTAAAGTGTCGTTATTTTACAACTATTTGAACTTACGCTGATGAGGCAGACTGCCAACACGATAACCACGGATTTCTGCATTGCAATTTCTTCTAGTTGACTTTACTAAACGATATCGAGTCAGATACTGAACACGATGCAAATATGATCTCCGCCAGTGCTTATCAATGACATTCACCAAGATTAATGATAGATGCAGATTGGTCCAATTTGCATTGCACCAAAACAAACAGCGGCTTGCCTAGCTATCTAAAAGAAATAGTGGTGATTCATTTAAGAGCATTTTAAGTAGTACGGCCATTAGGTTAAAGTAAGATGTATAATATTCGCGAAATTCAAAAGAGCCAAAAATACACGAAAACATGATACGCAAAAAAATATTCCTTCAGTAATCAGAATGCATTGAAAATTAAAAAATAAAAATATTTATTGATTTTTTTATTTTAAACTTACAATTATCCACGACCCTGTGTCTTGCGCTACGAACTACGAAACCCTGTGTTAAAAGACCCCGTCTCGACATAAAAGTAGGTATTTATATTTCTTAAACTACTAAGATGTACAGAGAGTTACATTATTAAACGGATCACCAATATTTTGTGTTTTCGTAACACTCCGTATGGTTATATACAAAGTCGCCAAAAATATCCCACACGCTTGTGTACATCGAAAAAATTCTACCCCTCAGTTACATGTCTGGAGGACCCTAGCCCCAATAATTTTTTTACAATATAATATCATAATTATGTAGCGGTTCATACAACACATAGTCGCACAAATTTCATTACTGTAGCATTTATAGTTTCTAAGTAAATCGGCTGTGACAGGCGAATCTATAAGGGTTCCGTGTTCCGTTACAACGGAACACTAAAAAATCGATCCTTCCTGAAACTTCCAAAAACCTGCAAGAAGATCTATTCTACTTCCCTCACTGGCAGTGGGAAGCGGGAATGGACTTAATTTTTGGTCACCGTGTATCTGTCGCGGTCTATAAAGTTTTAATTACATAATATGTGTCATGCATTTATAGTTACAATACGTTACTGAGTGGATTTCTTTGTTTAAGCTTGAGAAAAAAAAGTGTCTTTATTAGGTGTCCGGTGTCCGTGTCGTATTCATGTCGCATGTTTCATATCTAGAACTATATACCATAAGTAGAATATCTTGAGGATTTGTAGTCAAACATAGAAATTCCTTCCTATAGTGTATATTTAGTTACAAGTCTAAACTGGGATTTGTGTACCATTTTGCGAACCGATACATTGATGCTCAGTCTATTCCAATCCAAGGTACCTACTCGTATTCACTATCTACTTGTACGGTAGGCATTTGTAGGTACCCAATATAGCATTCGCGTATTCTGATAAAACAAACAATGCGAGAAAAGGAATTGGTCCGTTTGAAGTGGAAGTTGCAGAAGAATGTAGGTAACGGTAGTCAAAAATAGGTATGTAGTTGTTTCTTGTGACGAACAGCTAAAGGAAAACAATTACAAATCCGCTCTAATACATACCTATTTAGAACGCAGTTGGCAAACAAGTCAGATAAACTGTATCGTCTGTTTATTAATCTGTGTATTTGTGCATTCCAGGAAGGCCAAATGAGTTCAAAGGTTCCTGTTATCAGTCAATTAGTGCTAATATTGAACATGTGACTGTGAAGATGAACATTGCATACTTCGTATGTTTTGTTTGTTTAGATTTTATCAAACTGTAGGGGAGACTTACATTGCAAAATAATTCATACTTTTGTTTAATTATTCGCATAACATTTACGTACTCAAACATTTTGGAACATTTTTAGTTAAAGATAGCCAAGTTTGTTAAATAGCCGTTTTCTAAATAGCGTTATGTCGTAATGGTCATAGTAAATTTCTGTGACAATTTAATCATATGTTTGAAATATCATATTAAACCACATTTTTTAATAATACCTAATCCTGTTAAGTTTGAAATAATACTTTTTATTCTCACAGTTGCTCATGAAGAGGGGTAGATACGGTTCACACATTTGAAACGCTAATTTTTATCAAATTCCATCTAACGTCAGAAAACGCTAGTGTTTGGGTCGCTTTAAGGGTAGGACTATCGGGCTGTCTCTTATCTATAAGTGTTTAGAGGTCACATGTTTAAGGTTATCTGTAGAACAACATGCTTTATTGTAGTGTCATAACCACCCTTCCCACTTGCAGTTTAACCTTCTAAATGAATTGCGTTTTTAAATTATTTCCAAAAGCATATAATCAGTCAAGATATTTTTTTAATACAAATCAAATAAATCACTTTCACTAGCCGGATACATCATGTACATAAATGTTTTTTTTTTTCATAACAATGTAATTTATTCCAGCATTTGGATTTCAAGCGGGAGCCTTTGTTGCTGTCAAGTCCTCGAACTGCAACAAATAATTATAGTTATTGATATCTGATTTTCAAACAACTTGATAAATGATAACTTTGATCAGATCGCAATTAAATAACAATTTAAAGTGAAACATAATATTTTAAAATAAACAAACTTACCGCCTTTGAGAATTTGTTTAATTGATCTCCTAGCACTTCAAAAACGGGTTGAACTTGCTTCACGTTCACTTCGTCAACTGTTTTTGCAAGAGCCTGGTCCAGACAGCTCTTGAATTGCTCCATGTGTTTTTGGAATGAATCGAGAACGTTCGGCGGGGACGGACTGGGTACTTCTCCTTGTACGAAGACATCGGACTATAATTACAAAGAAAGAAAGCGCTAGTATTTTATTAACTAATTTATATATAAAGTGTTCTACTTATTTTGTTGAACAACTCAAATTGTTTGATTAAATATTTTTTGAGTTGTGTTTTTTAAGTAGTAACACTTAAATATTAGATGTCATATACAAAAGAAAAATACCAAAGCTTATCAATGCTGGAGGTGGAATTTGAACCCACGTCCCCAGTAAACCACTCGGCTACTCCAGCAGGAGCGCAGCTGAAAGCTGAGGACGTAAACTTTTGTATTTTTTCTTCGGTATTCATCTAATATTTGGGTCAAACATTTTTTCGTTGTCTTGTTTCATACCACTCTGTCACGCTTGTAGTCGCTGTTTCGATTCAGTGTATAAAAAAAATCCGGTACAATTTTATTTCTTTTTTACGTTAGATTTTAAATAAATAAATAAATAAATATCATTCGACATCTTACACAAATCGACCTAGTCCCACGGTAAGCTCAATTAAGGCTTGTGGTGTGGGTACCAAGCGACGATATATATAATAGATAGATACATATAGATACTTAAATACATAAACAACCATGACCAAGGAACAAATATTTGTGATAAATAAATACACAAATAATGCCCTCGCCGGGATTCGAACCCGGAACCTCCAGCTTCGTAGGCAGGGTCACTACTAACTAGGCTACGGAGGCTGAGATTTTAATCCATGTACCAGAAATTGAAAACAAAATATCATCTCATACAAAAATCACCACTACGTCACGTTTTTTAGGGACATAAAATAAGACAATTAAAAGAATTTTGACCCATTTGAGTGTTATAATTTTTAGCCACCAGCCACCGCCGTAACATGATTAATAAGTGCATTTATTTCATGGTCGTGGTAGGACCTCGTGCAGGGTCCGCCCGGATAGCTACCACCATCTTACCCACTAAATAGCAGTGTTTGCACTGCTGTGTTTCGGTTTGGGGGTAAGATAGCCGGTGGAATTACTGGCATAGATAGAGGCAATCTAAGTCAAGCACTAAGGGTAGGCAGCGCATAGGCGATTTTCTGATAGCTATGTCTATGGGCCTCAGTTCCTGCTTTCCATCATGTGGGCTGAGAGCTCAGTTGTCTACCTTAGTCACATAAAAAAAATCCGATTTATGATGATCAATGATCATTATTTTTTTTATGGATATATTATTTAAGGCTATGGTCGCTTCGTATCCAATTATTAATCGAGATGTGTAAGAATGTCCAAAAAATAGTTAGATATTTAAATGAAATAAGGAAATATAAATAGCCCTAGACATTTTTCTAGCAATATTGCCTAAACGAGCGAAGCTTGACAAAATGAAACATCGATATTCCTTTTACCGGTAAGCCGCTTAAGGGTAAAACCTTCATTCCCGCCTTTCGTCTTAATTTCTTGTAACTAATGAAAAGATTTACGTTCGATCATTTTACTTTTTTGACAAAATGTTGTGAAACACCTTAAGCATATTGGTTTCTAACTTTTTTTGTGGGACGTAGAAGGGAAAATAAATCGAGCAGGTGAGTAGAAAGTGCGGAAACTAAACTCATCTGGCAGTAAGGCAACCCGGTAGAATTTAAGGCTGCACGAACAAACACCAATTGGGTTTTTTATGTGGTTAAGTTCATAAAAGTGTCTTGTAAAATACACTTTGGATATTAATTTCCACTTGCACAAACTACGGTTTGGCAACAAACCATGGATGAAAGCGTCAAGAATGTAATGTATGATGTAAATTATGAATTTAACCAGTTATTCTCGGGTTAGTCAGCTAACGAAAACTGACCTGGCAGTCTACTTAATCTCCATAGAGTGACCCTGTTAACTAATGAAATCCGAAAATAAATGACTAATCATCTTCTTTCAAATATTTGAGAGGCTCTCTCAAAACAGGTCCTCAAAAAATACTTACATCGATACAACACGCTAACGCAGCACACGTTAAGGCTATTTTAAAAATCATTATGCCTATCTAATTTTGCACGGGATGTCACAGAATACTGCCTTAAATGTAATCGCTTTACCTCTTTTATCAACTTTACTTTTATATACATACCGAAGAAGGCCGAGGAATGTAAACAACACATTATCGTTACTTAGCAAAGTGTGTGTTCATGTGTAACTAAGTAGCAGTAGGAACTAGGATGTTAACATTGATTCTGCGTCAGTAGGTAATGAATCATTATCGTACAAGCTGATGTTTGGTATTAATTTAGCATAAATACCCTCAACAACAATGAAAACGGGTCATTGTATAAAGTAGGTACATTAAGTAGCTTTAAGATGAACTTAAAATTGATATAAAGGTACCTCCATCATAATACGTAGTTAGTAGTACATTACTTATAAATACGAATATTGCCTGAACCCTCAAAACACAATTTCAAGAAATTTAATATAGGTTCCATTTAACTTGAAAAGGGAAGGTTTTCTACACAAAAAACTTTGAATTAAAAATAAAGAACGCTGTTAAAGTGTGTCACAAATCTCAGCCCACATTAATTTTTCAATACATTGTCAAAATGCGACAATTTGTGTATCGACATTTTATCCATCCCGGTTGGCACGTTTTTGCAAAACAGCAATAACCTAAGGTGTTGGATTATTGTTTTTAGGGTTTCGTAGTAGCGCATTTTCACTTTTTGCGTCACCCAATTAGCGTGAAGCTAAGAAACCGTAATTTCAGTCAGCTTTGTAACGACAATTAAGCACTAATTTTCGATAATAACTCGGTTTTGGTGTTCATTTTACAGACAATAAGCCATAATATTATAATATTTATAATGTATAAACGCCGATCGAGTTTAAATTCCTAAAGATATTGTACTTAACTGTCATTACAAAGCTGACTGCAATTAAGGTTTTTTAATTTCACGCTAATCGGGTGCCCCTAAAAGTGAAAATGCCCAGTAAACTAAATAGTCTTAACAGTTTCAGTTTTAACTCAGGGGCAGTTAGTACTAGAAATTTGCAAATTTCTACATGTATGTAAATAATATGTACATAAGGCACTGGTCTCACCGCGAGCTACTAAGATAAATGAACTATGAGCTATAAACACGAGCAAAAGATACGCACTCCCGTGTAAAAAATAAAGACACGGCGATACTCGCCCGGCGGTGATAGCTGATAGCTGGGCGAGTATCGCCGTGTCCCTTTTATTTACAAGGGAGTGCGTATCTGTTGTTCGTGTTTATAGCCGATAGTTCATAGCTTAGTAGCTCGCGGTGAGACCAGTACCTTAATCACGCCGGTAAAATGGTAGAATAACCTCCTTTACTCGTTAAGTGGGGATCGGGGATATTTTTTTATTATTTTGCTGAAATCCTATAATGTGTATGTCGCAGTATCGTTGAATAGGTCTTTTAGAAATAATAAGGGCTCCAAAAAAAGTTTTTTAAAAAGTCAATACTTTCGGAGACAACTACTCCACAATTAAAAATGTGCCCTAAGCCAAACTAAATATTTGTGGGTCCGTAAAATATGAAAAAAGCATAAATATTCGGCTTACAGAATGCCTACTTTAAAAGAATCCTTTTCGAACATAATCGGGTCATCCGTTTTTTAAGGAAGTGTAGGGTACACTGAGCATGGCCCAACATGCTCTTGGTCGATTATCAAAAATAATTAATTTAGAGGGCGAGATGAGATGAGATAATGTATGAAGCAGTAAAAGTACGACTATGTTATTTGGATAATTTAGTAAGTGGAGGAAATGTAGCAGGAAAGCGGACCCTGGCAAAGACCGGAATAACGCTAGGTAGAAGAAGAAGAAGTAAGTATAGGCAGTGCGTAATTATATTTTTATGTTTATTTACTATTTAGTTATTCGTTCCACGCGATAAGTGTATTAGTTTTGTTAAGCTCGTCACCATTTTAGAAGGATTATTGACATAAAACTTCGCATAATATTTATGTACATATTTACTTATACTTATCCTTGTTTGAATAACAAACAACAGGTTGTTACTTGTCATACGCGATTTTCGTTTCAATGAGGAAAATGATCTATGATCACATTTTGACGTCAACAACTCAGTGTCTGACATCTTTGGATGTTGACGATCGATGTTGTGTTGTATATCGATCAAATGAGAACCCACGCAAGAACCGAAACCAATTTATTAAACCTAACAGTCACACAGATATAAGTAAAACAAATGTAAGTTTAGGGATTTTAATTAAAATAAAAGAGTTAAGAGCATTTGAAATCCATTAAAATTTTCGTAAGAAATATACCAAGAGAATTTAGTATTTCCTAAGATAATCGGAAATTCTCACGAGACAGTGTGACAATTTGAGTAATGTTACGAAGACGTGAAGTCAGATGGATTCAGAATGTTACAAATTGTGATTGCAAAATGATTATGCATATTTGTATCAATTTAATATGTTCAATAAATATACGAAATGTAACAAATGAATTGAACCTACATCTTGTATTTCTGTTTGGTGATTGTCTTTGTACGTTTCAAAAGGACAGCATCACATCATTACAACGGAAGTAGTTAGTTACAGAATAGATATGTTGGGATCAGAAGCACTTATTTTCTGACCATACTAACTTTTATCGTTTTTATCTACCTTTGATGCCGACTAACCTCTGTGAAATTAGAAAAACAAATATTTAGTATGTCGTTTCACCGATGTTCAAGTTCATCTATCGTTAATCAAATCTAGCGAATTCAATTTATTTGAACCACTTCCCGATTATTATTATTGATGAAAATGTGATTAAATTATATCATTTAATCACAGAGAGATAGAAAGGTGGACACAGGAACATGGAAACAAAATGACGTAACCCTATCAAGTTTGGGCTCATTACTCGTATTAATGAATACTAAGAAGATTAATCGACTGAAAAGTAAACTTTTTTACAGCAGTTTGTATCAATAATATAATTTAATTGACAGAAACTTGTCTGAAATACCGTACAAAGTATTTCATCGTGTCACTATTCTCATTTTTCATTAACTAAGCCATCATCATGGTTTTTTTAATTGAGGCATCAATGAGGCAAAGTACCAAAATAACTAGAACTATAAGTCGTGCCAAGTATTGTTGCCTCCATGGCATACATTACGCCATAAGCTCCTGGCGCATCGAGGCAAACAAGTCGAAGTGTCTCCGAGCGCAGGTGTGTTTGCGTTTCATTACCTTTGGGAACCCAGCATCGTCCTTCTTTATTGTTTGATATTGAACGATTTTCATCGATGTTAATATGCCAGCTTGAAAAAATAATAGT
Source organism: Thaumatotibia leucotreta (assembly GCA_025490895.1). Classification (NCBI taxonomy): domain Eukaryota; kingdom Metazoa; phylum Arthropoda; class Insecta; order Lepidoptera; family Tortricidae; genus Thaumatotibia; species Thaumatotibia leucotreta. The sequence continues at coordinate 15,801 of JALPQI010018218.1, forward strand.
TTCAAATAAAATCAGTGAAAAACAATTTACGTATAATATTATTCTTATGTTTTATTATTAAATTAACTTATTAGAAGTTAAATTACAATCAAATCACATTAATCGGAACCATTAAAATCAAAATTTGTCTAAGTAAGTCTTAGTATTTATAAGTTTTCTAAACCTTATTTGAACTCAATCTAACAGACAAGTAAAGCCGTTTAGTTTGTCTCTATTAAAACAAATAGTCGGTAAATGGTACACTTCTTTATTTTTATAGATTAGTAATATAACTGCTGAATGAATGAATAGACTATACGAAACGACTACTCAAAAGTGAATACCAGTGTAAACAAAATATCCGTGTCCGTATTATTCAATTCATTGCGCTTTATGGCACGGCTCACATGTAAAATAATAGGGACAGAAATAATATCTCATGTATTTTTAACAAAATCTATTGATTCGGTTCATTGAACCTTGCTTAGTGGATATTATGTTAGGATTATTAATACGCATATCTATTAACGAAGTGGGTGGCATGAAACGAAAGTAATGTTTCCGCTGTTAGTAGGCAACTGCCTAAGTAACTGGGCGTGGGCGTCGGGATTTTTGCTTGAAAAAATTCACATCCGCAATGTTATTCCTTAAACTCGTAATACTTCGTCAGCTGGGAGCTGTAGCAACGACAATAAGTCCTCTTATTTAATATTTTTGTCAATGCCAAAGGGACCATATTGAAAAAGTAATGAAAAACTCCAGCCGCTCGCTCAAAACTCTGCGCTTTATTGAAAAACTATTTCATTTCGCGCAGAGTTCTGCCCAAACTCTTAAGTCTCTTGGGGGATTTTCAACAGCAGTGTTTACGTTTATTACAATTTATTTGATTGTATTATTTCAGACCAGCAAAAGTAGTGGTAAAATATAACAACTTAGCAACTTTCATTATTGTTTTTAAAACTGATAGTTTTACTATGATTTTGAAAGGTATATAGTACCTACACATACAGTTTTTTTAACTAGAGCTTTATTTAAATACCTATCAAACAAATTACTATTCGACAAATATATACAAAATGATTGGTTTCACCTCATTGATTGACAGCTGCCCTACTCGCAGAAGGCGAAATTGTGATACAAGTTTTATGAAGTACACAAAATGGATGAAAAATATATTTCGTCAAATCATCTTAGCGTAAGAAAGGTTTCCAATATAGTGAGGGATTAGACATGTCACTAGGGGGATCATCCAAGGGCTGCCACGCCTTACTGAATATTAAATTGCGTGCGCGATCCCTTATCTTTAACTTACGGGAAACAAAAGACTTACTATTACTAGGTACTAATATAGTTTTAACCACTCAACTGTGTTGAACATGAATTGAGTTTATTAAATTGCATTGGGGCATTCCAAACCGCAAGGTTACCGGCTATTATTTAAAGATACCTAAATGCTCATAAGATGATGATATCATGTTTTGATTTAAAATATAACAAATAGATGTTAGAAATGTATGTAACATTCATTAAATAGCTGCCAAATAGTGCCAATGCTGTCACATGCGTCACGTGCCGACTTGTGAGTTTTAGGAGTTCATATCCAAAACTGCAAAAAGTGAACCATTATTTCGTCGTGTCCGCCTGTCACAGAAATCCTTAGTACGTGGGTCTATCAGCATGTTTTATTTAAATTGCGTGTATAAATTCGGAAGTAGTTAAAATTGTGTGCGTGACGTATTCGTATGTTTATATTGATTTTAGATGAACATCAATGTCAAACATTCATTGAAATGAGTCATTGTTAGAATTAGGTTACTACCTATCGTCTTTTTGATGGACCCAGGGTGGACCTACCTAAAGTCAAAGAATTCATGTACTAATTTTGGGATAAAACAACTAACAGTACAAACAGGTTCACCAGTCTACAACCTTATGTAGTTAAATCGAAACATATGTAATACAAGCGGACAATTTTTATTTTTCCGACTGACAATGACTCAAATCAATTTTTTTATTATTGTCACAGAACTCACCGCAATTCCGCAATTTAACATTTATCTGACAGCTTCAGTAACAAGGGCATTTTCAGTAAAAAGTGCACCCAATTAGTAAAGCTCTCAAAAAAAGTTAAATCGTCGCTAGTTTTGTACCTACCGATAA
>JALPQI010018219.1:0-17182 GCA_025490895.1 Thaumatotibia leucotreta
TTATTTTACACTTACCGACCGTAATGCATACAATGTTTTTCGTCACACTTGCGAGTAAAAAAAATTAATGAAAAACATTGTATACATCACGGTCGGTAAGCGGAATACAAAATCGAGTCATTAAAAGCTCTCCGCCTACGGCAGCAAACCGCTAACACTCTCGTTATTATTACCATACTTACCTTACTAGATGCACAATGTACTATAACTCAGATTAATAGTTTTTTGCTGGTGGTAGGACCTCGTGCAGGGTCCGCCCGGATAGCTACCACCGCCTTACCCGTTAACCTGCCGCTAAATAGCAGTGTTTGCACTGCTGGGTTTCGGTTTGGGGGTAAGATAGCCGGTGTAATTACTGGCATAGAGGCAATCTATCTAAGTCCTCAGGGTAGGCAGCACATAGACGATTTTTTGGTCACTATGTCCATGGGTCTCAGTTCCTGCTTTCCATCAGGTGGGCTGAGAGCTCAGTTGTCTACCTTCGTCATATAAAAATAAAATTATTTATTTGGCGTAGCTAGTGCATAACTTAGTTATCATTATCAAAGCCTGGACGAAAGGAGCAAAGTTACACTTTTCACTAGTGCTTAATTCTATTTATTTTTTTGATCAATTTTGGAATTTATTGATCAAGCTTACTATCTTTCTTTAGTAGTTCTACTTCTTTTCCAGTTATGAAAAGGTTTGAGATTTCTAAAGTTGTAATGCCAACGTTGTTATACAACACTTCTCACATGTATGTATTGTGAATAACTTCGATGTAACAACTTCAGATGTAAAAGTTACCTTAACAAGTGCACTTTCAAATTTTGAACTATATTCAAGCTGGGTTGTAGGCACTGGTCTCACCGCGAGCTACTAAGCTATGAACTCTGGGCGATAAACATGAATAAAAGATACGCACTCGCGTGTAAAAAAAAAGAGACACGGCGATACTCGCCCGGCGGTGATAGCTGATAGCTGGTAGCTGAAAATCAGTGCCTTAGGCATTAATTTTGGCTCATTTGTATGAATATTGGTATGTTTTGTACTGTAAATAGTGTATTCTGGCCATTTTTCCGCACCTATTTTGCGTGGTCTCAACGCTGGTCCAGTACTTGTTGGGGACTTCACATACAACCATGAATTTCTTCGCAGATGCCTCACGATGTGGGTCCTTCACCGTAAAGCATGTAATATTGATATGGATGCAAATAATCCTTGAATTCTTTGTTGTCTCCATATAGAAAGTTCCTCAACGTGACTAGTATATACCCAGTTCACTCTTTCTCTGGGTCGTGAACCAGATGTCACCCTGTATATGGCAAACTAACCACCAGGGACCGAAACCAGTATTTTTGCAAAAAGAACGGTACTTTTTTCGTTCATTTTCGTTCTTCGGTATATAAATTCTAAGTTAATGGAGGGGTTGACCGGTGGTTGCTAAGACCGAGTGGCCGAGGGGTACAGGCATCAGCCGCGAAAGCTGAGTACGTGGCTTCGATCTCCACTTCGGACGTTAGGTGATCTTCGTCGTTTTTCTTTGGTATATGACATCTAATATTTATAATTTAATGGAGTAATTTAAAAATATGATGTTATCATCATCATCACGTTAGCAGAAAGACGTCCACTGCTGAACATAGGCCTCTAATGATTGCCACAATGACTGGTCCTGTGCCACCCGCATCCAGCGGACTCCTGCGATGTTATAAATTACATATTGAGTAGTACATAAAGAGTATAAAACATTTTAAAATACTGGGCTATTTCGAGGTTTATGTAAACAAAATAACGGCAATCAAACATTCATACAGGTGAAATTTAATCTTATAGTAAAAACACGGCTAGGTTTAAATATTAACGTATACCCAACACTACTCGTTTTGTAAGCTAAATTGTGACGATTTTACAACGATTAAATAAAACCTGCAACGCTTTTTGTCAAAAGAGTCATTCTGAACGTATGAATGTTTTAAAATGTTTAAACATTTTGCAATATCAAAGCGAAATCTCATTCTAGAGTTAAGCTGTATGCATTTCAAATAAGACGACGATTCTCATGTATCAAAGGGATTATATATATTTAAATTGAATGTATACGTACGACAGATTACTGTATATTATTTATTCACATTGCAATATTCAGTCTTTTCAGTCTTTTTGGTTTAATTGAAAAAATAATTATCATGCGACACGCTTACACAAATCGACGTAGAGATTAAGCTAAAAGACTGAGCCACACCAAATGCGTATGCAGCACGTGCATGACCGCGCGGCGTCGCGTTGTAGTGTATACAGGGTGTAATCATTAAGTGTTGCCAGGCCATAAATCCGTAAATATAGCAGATACCAGAAAACTTCAGACTGATATCAAAAGTACGTTACCCAACAAGTAAAGTTACACTAGTAACTTTTTTGAAATAAAATCAGAAATATCTCAAATATTAACTTCAAACCCTTCCATACATTTAGTACGTAACCGTTCATTCAAAGAGTAGTTTAATACGAATATTTTTTTATTTAAGAATAAATGTTAGATTAATTATTTCATAAACGGTAGTATTATTATTTTATTACAATGTATTCGTACAAATAACGAATCTCTAACAGTTTTATCTGAAATGACACCCGACATTTTTTAAGGCTAGTCGTCATACTAAATGTATGGGAGCGTTCTAACTTAGTATTTTTAATATCATTTAGAAAAAGTTATTAATGCAATTTTACTCGTTGGGTAACGCACTTTCGATATCAGTTGAAAGTTTTCTGATATCTGTTATATTTACGGAATTATGGCCTGGCCACACTTAACGATTACACCCTGTATAAATGTCATATTAGATAGCACACAGCTTGCGTGGCGTGCGCGTGCTCGTGACCAGCAAGCGGTGGAACACTAAGCATAGCCCGACATGCTCTACGCCGGTTTATTTTTTGTGTTTCGGCTGTCAGTCATCCAGGGACCGGTACCGGTATTTTAGAAAAACCTCGAAATAGCCCAATACTTTAAAATGTTTTATCCTCTTTATGTACTATTCAATATCTTATGTAATTTACAATATCATAGTTTTAAATTACTCCATTAAATTACAATTTATATACCGAAGAACGAAAAAGAACGAAAAAAGAACCGTTATTTTTGTATGGAGAAAATAACGGTTCCGGTCCCTGCAGTCATCGATGAAGAAGCCTTATGGAGTTCACAAGTCCGTGGCTTAAGTCGATTGGTGCCAGGGACCGGAACCGGTATTACACCGGTATACAAAAACCTCGAAAAAGCCCAATATTTTAAAATGTTTTATACTCTTTTTGTACTGCTCTTATTTCAATTACAATATCATATTTTGAAATTACTCCATTAAATTACAATGTACATACCGAAGAACGAAAAAAGAACCGTTATTTTTGTACGGAGAATAACGGTTTCGGTCCCTGCAATCATCGATGAAAAAGCCTTATGGAAATCACAGGCCCGTGGTTTTAGTCAATTGGTGCAAGATCCCATCAGGTCTCCCGAGGAAGTGAGTGACATAACAGACAGACCACAATAGACAATTAAACCCAGCAGCTGGCAAGCAATGTCGTCTAAAGCTAAATATAAAATCGACGCGTACGCAAGACCGCGCAACGCGAAAACGACGCAAGCGCCATCTATCGAGTATGAAGTTGTTACGTTTTGTAAGTGGGGCAGCTATTTTGGGAGCTCTATGGGCGAGCGAGGTATACGTATTACGTATTTATTTGCATTTTAATACTATTTGTGCTCAAAAAGAGTTTTAATGGCATAAATAAATATGTTTTCACCACACTGCTCGTAAACACACTGTTTGTTGTTCAATTTCAGAGCGCAAAACTGTGTTTTAATCTCTAGAGTTTAAAGTATTTTTTTTTTAATTTTCTGGATAGACTAAAGCAATAACTTATACGGCCTGAGAGTGAAATAAGCTTTGACGTTTGAACTAGACAGTACGTTCGAAAACTCAATAGTTTCAAACAGATTCATATATACACATGAACCTTTTATAATATTATATTCCATATGCTAAAATCCAAATTAAATACCACATTTTGTTGTAAAAGGCTTTAAATTAAAAGTTCTAAGAATACGACAAATAAAAACAATAGGAAAATGAAAGTATTGACACTATGCAAATTTCAGAACGCATCCGAATATTTTTTTTTTTTAAGATTTAAACGAGTTCGGTCGTTTTTAGGGTTCCGTAGCCAAAATGGCAAAAACGGAACCCTTATACATAGATTTGTCATGTCCGTCTGTCCGTCTATCCGTCTGTCACAGTCGATTTACTCGGAAACTATAAATGCTACAGTAACAAAATTTGGTAAAGATATGTGTTGTATAAACCGCTATAGGATTATGATACTAAATTGTAAAAAAAACCATTGGGGTGGGGGCCCTCCATACATGTAACTGAGGGATAGAAATTTTTTTTAAGTTGTATATAAGCGTGTGGGGTATTAATAGAAAGGTCTTTGAAAATGATATGAAGGTTTATAAATCTCATTTTTATTTAAGCAAATCGTTTTCGAGATATCAGCTCTTAAAGTCTGAAAAGTGTGTCCCCCCCCCCTCTATTTTTTAAACTACGCGATATAAAATTCTAAAAAAAATATATATTATGCACATTAATAAACTCTATCAACGATTTTTGGTTTGATTAAATTATCTCCTATAGTATTTGAGGTAGGTTGATTTAACTGTATTTTTTTAATAATAAATTGATAATGGTACGGAACCCTTCACGCGCGAGTCCGACTCGCACTTGGCCGGTTTTTTTTATTTTCTTTCATTGGTGATATCTTAGTTTAACATACTTAAGTGGCTTTGGGGTAATTGCGAGATGCGAAAGTGGGGAACATGAGTCTCATTTTGGAATTATCCTGATTTTTTAAGCATTGCCACGCCAAGATAAATATTTGAGGTTACTGTTTTATTATTTGTTGATTTGTTTATTTTTTGGAAGTTGAGGACTTGCAAATAATTACCTTCTAATTTGTTATGTTTGAGTTTTATTTCGCATGTTTCCTCGCTTTAGTGTGGTGAAAAATGTTGTGTTTCACTCGGCAGCAAAGCTTGTTCAACTCTCGTGCCTTAAAACCCTCGCATCGCTCAAGATTCCATTTTATGAACCACTCGCTGCGCTCGTGGTTCAAATTCTGGAATCTTTCGCTTGCTCGGGTTTCAATATTTGCACGAGAGTTAAACAATCACTTTGCTCCCTAGTAAAACAAATAACTATTAGTAAGTAAACGCATTTGGTTTTAGAATTTGGTATAGGTACACAGAGCGTCACAGCGTGGGTAGGCCCCCACAAGGTGGACTGGTGACCTGGCGAAGGTCGCAGGAGTCTGCTGGATGCGGGTGGCACAGAACCGGTCATTGTGGCAATCTTTGGGGGCCGATGTTCAGCAGTGGACGTCTATTGGCTGGCATGATGATGACACAAAGCGTCTCAAAACTACGAGACATAAGGGGAAACCCTAAAACAAAAGGTAATTTGCTGAAATAAGACTTTTTCTTGTTTATAAAGGTTACTAATTCGGAATTCACAGATTTTCTATAAATGAGCTGCCTCGTCTGGGATTCAAACCCACTCAAATATGAACTAATAAACATCTCCTGTTTTTTATGGTATAATCCTGAGATGGGCGTTTACACCTTGTTATTTAATTCGGACAAGTTTGGGCTTGTTCTACTCAGGATCACGAGCTCTTTCGGTTCTAATAGGAGAAAAAAAATATCTCATAATATTTTTTCCATTACGATACCGTTTTTTCATAGATTTTCAAAGGCGGTAGCGTAATGGAAGGAATGAAAACAGTATGAAAATTATGGGACATATTTTTTCTCGTAACAGATTCGAAAGAGCTTGTGATTCTGAGTCGAATAAGCCTAAACTTGATCAAATTAAATAACAAGGTGATTTCAACAACGGTTAGTGAAAACGCCCAGATACTCCCGTGGGCACCAAGTTGGGGTGTGATAATAAAACCTTGGAGAAATAAAATAAAAAAAACATTGGTAATTATTAGCCATATATTCGCATCTTGAATGTATTTTAAAGGCCAAGATTTACCGTATGCGTATGCAGCACGAGTGCGTGGCGTGCGCGTTGTAAAGTATGTAAATGTCATATTAGATAGCATACCGCTTGCGTGGCTTGCACGTGCGCGTGACGTGCAAGCTATGTGCCATCTACTATGACATTCACATACGCTACAACACACACATGGACGTGCTGCATACGCATGCGATGTGGCTCAGCCTTAAGTCACTCTTAAGTTACACTCTAGGAATTGAAAAGTATCAATTGAGTTTTGTAGGTAATGTAAAAAAACGGAACATAAAATAATTACATTGGAAATGAAAAGTATATTTTTTAGACTCATTTTAAAATTAAATAAGGTCTCCAAACTTTGTATTCACGTAATAAAATATTCCGAACAATGTGTTTAATAATTTAGGAAGTTTGCATACCTATTGAGAATCTGAAAAATCGTGCCGTGAAAAAAGGATGATTGTGAGATTAAAACGTAATGGGTGTTTTCGATGAAACATTTACCTTTTGCTTTTATATCGAAAAATAAGAATTGGGGTTAATTTCAATCAGAATCAAAGGTGGAGTGAATTGAAAACGAAAATGTATTTTCTGAAACATGCAATGAAATATTGTCTTTACGTTCCTAATAGACTCGGAAGTATCGCTTTTAGGGCGCAGTAACTCACTGGGATGGAAATGGAATTTCATAACACTTTTCAGGCCTAGGCCTGCAAAGTAACTTTTTTTTTATTACCACAACATTTTCATTATATTTTTGTATTTCTTTGTATGTTTTAAAAAAGCACTATACATGCATCGGCGTGAAAACGGATTACCGGCCTCGTTACCTACCCGGTATATACCAACTTGTCCAGAAATCCTCATTTTCCCGACCTCTGATATAATGTATTATTTTAGTACAGATGGCGCTTTTTTTACGAGAAGTGGTTTATTTTACGTCAGTTCGAAATCGTTGGGCGGCCATGTACTGAAAAACGTCGTACGATACACGTGTGAACAGGAAACTCGTAACACGTTTCAATTTAAAAACTCTTTGGTCATGCTTTAATTGATCACCATTCGTTTCGGACTTCATTTTTTCGCGCTCGAAATGAAATGAATTGCAACGGTGATTTTCAGTGAGGCCCGAGGTCACTTGTATCGTAATGTACTATATTTTAAAGGTTTGTAGGAATTAGGGCATTTCTATTACGACTGTCCAAGAATATTTTTTACTGGAAAAAATCCACGGTATTCCCATATGAAAATATATTATAATGTAAAATACTTCAGAGGCCGAGAAAATGAAGATTTCCAGCCAAGTTGGTATATACGACCGAGTGAGCGTGCGAGCGAGGCCGAATAGGTAACGAGGCCAGGAATCCGTTTTCACGCCGAGGCATTTATAGTGCTTTTCTTAAACATACAAAGAAATACAAAAAAAGACAATGTTGTCGAAATTAAAAAAAAACCTACTTTGCAGGCCTAGGCCTGAAAAGTGTTATGGAATTCCATTTCCATTACAGTGAGTTACTTCGCCCTAAAAGCGATACTTCCGAGTCTATTTCAAGGAACGCAAAGACAATATTTCATTGCATGTTTGAGAAAAATGTTTTTTCATTTGATTACACGTTTTGTATACAAAATTCAAAAGAGTAACAACACGAATAGGAATACACACAAAATATAATACGGAATTTGGGGACACATTGTCGGGTTTAGGATTGAAAGAACTCATCAATTTGACGGGAAATAATAACACAATGTCGAAACAGATGTGCTTACCATAGACAAAATCAATAGCGAAAGACTCTAGTTTTCACGGGATTTGAACCTCTGGATTGCCGGTCCAACGTGCTTCCAATTACACCAGACGACCTTCCGTGAATCACAGCGAATTTAGTCAATGGTATTGTGAAACTAATCACAAGCGACATCTGTACTCAAAAATAAAAACTAAAATATAAAATGCAAGGTGAGGATAAAACCGTTCATGCTATGCTGTTTATAGAAAATACATGTAACACACACACATTTTATATACAATACTGTATATTCCAATTTGTCTTGAGGTAGGAAAACTCGTGGAAATTATAATTCTGAAATAAATATTACAGCTTCAGTCACTGCGAGCGCGATAGAATTTATTACGCATCGAGTAAAACCTACATCATACATACATCATACATCATATATAATAGTCCACTGCAGGACATGGGCCTCTCCTATTAACTATGCGTAGAGACGCATTAAAAGGTAAATGCCCATAACCGCCACGCTGGGCAAGCGGATTGGCGATCGCAGTACATGTGTCCACTATGATGACATTGATGACGCTGCTGCCCGTTATCAATCTTTTATCAAATAATGGTCAGACACTTCAATCCCTTAGTCGACTCTTACGACACCCCCAGCAGGAGTTGGGGTGGTGACAAATTGTTTGTTACTGCCGTCACCACACGGCCAAATAACGTCGGTCTAACGTATCCTTTGCTTCCCAACTCATGTTTCGGTTACTACACACTCATTCGATCTGGCTCAGGCTTTAGAATCAATCGATAGTATTTTTTGTTTACCGTGAAACTAATATAGATATAGCGAACCTGAAAATCACGCTACTCTATTCATATATTATTTTTAGCCGACATCGTGTAAGAGTGTTGTGGGCCGTGCATTTTAAAATTAGCCAATACAATAATTAGGTATAAATAAGTTGCTTACGACCTTGGCCGAAACTTTGGAACTTCGCGTTCTTCGTTCGAAAGATAATTGGCTATAACAATTTTGTTTCTGTAAAGGTGCAAGACCAAACAAGCATTCTACGAAATTCGGTTACACAAAACGTGATTTGTCGAAATTCGTTGATTTCGTAGAGTAAGGGATAGAATGAGCGAATGCTCGTTTGGTCTAAATGCACCTTTACATCAAACCTAACCAATATTTTGCAATCGTTTACGATAAGCGTTAAGTCACGTGACCATAATTAATGTCACGAGACTTTTCATTCGAATCTGTAATTCTCATATATTTATTACTTATCGTTTATCGTATACGATTGCAGATAGGCATTTTGAGTAGGTATTAAAAACAATGACTATTTTAATTTTAATAGAGATTATAATAAGTAAGCCTTTATATCCTGTAAGCATTTTGGAATATGGTGGATAGTTTGATATTCATGGCATATAAACGTAATAGAGAGTAATTACATGATATTGAATATTAATTATTTAATACATATTGATGAGCGATTTAACATATATTGTTGTCCTCAATCTACCTAAAGCTTGGACGTACATTGAGAATATATACAGGGTGGCCCATTCAAATCGGTCAGTATGGGAAAGTCTGAAACTATAAGACATACGAAGATTTATTCTTAAGAACCATGTCACCGATTTTGATAAAAAGAAAAACTGCATTTATGTATTTGAAAAAGAAACTGTACCCAGCTAGGGAATCGAACCCGGTGGTTTTGAAAAAATAAACTTACACTAGTTTTATTTAGATATCGTGTGTGTAGGTCTTAAGCACTAAATGTCTCTAAGAAACATGATCTCTAAAATGCATGGAATTCATGGTTTTCACGTACTTAAATTTATTTTACTAGGTGTTTTTGTGTAAATCTTAAGAAAAAAGTTTTTTTTTTTCAAGTTTTCAACGTAGTTTTCCTTATTATTAAAGTCGATGACATGGTTCCTAAGAACAAAACTTCGTATGTCTTATAGTTTCAATTTTTTTTCGCGACTTTCATATATGTCCCATAGGAAAGACCATCTTAACAGGTTTTTCACAATTTGTATCACGACTAATGTAACACCCAGTATATGTTCGGCCGCCATATTATCAGAGCGGCCACAAGGTTTAAAAATATCTGAGCGTGCACTATAACGCTATGACAATAAAGGATGGGTAGCATTTTCCTTCACAAGTTATATTTTTAAAATTTATATAATAATTTAATGAGTAGGTACTTAACATAGATATAAACTAAAAATAATTTATACAATAAATAAATTAATCACTAAACAAATTGGTAAAAATACTCATAGTCATAGTTCCTTAACGCTTCCGGTGCAAAGGTGCCCATGGGCATTTAGCTTGGCTCTCACAAAAAAGTTAACTTCGATGTCAGTTTCGTAACGACAATTAAGCATTAAATATTTGCGTAAATCCACTTTATTCGTGTTTTTATATTGCATATACGCGTAAATTTCTGTATTAAATGTTAAAAAAAATTGTTTGTTTTTAAAAATGAGCAATACTTAAAAGTTTCTACATTTGCAACACGTCTTCGATATTAATCAAAATTGAAAGTATGGTCGAGTCAATGATGCTGACCAAGATTCACAGAGACATTTCATTTCATTCTTTGTATGACACATTCCCTTTTCGTTACCAGATTTCTATACAGTTTTGGTAACATAAAAGGAATGTCTCATACAAACCCCCCCAACTCCTTCTGCGGGTGTCGTAAGAGTCGACTAAGGGATCGAAGCGTCACTGACCATTTTTGACAATGATTAATGATGGGCAGCAGCGTCATCGTAGTGGATACATTACTGCGATCGCCAATCCGCTTGCCCAGCGTGGCGATTATGGGCATTTGCCTCCTAATGCGTCAATACGAATAGTTAATAGGAGAGGCCTTCGTCCAGCAGTGGACTATCATAGGCTGATGACGTGATGACGTGTCATACAAACAATGAAATGAAGTGTCGATCTTGCTAAGCATTATTGACTCTACCACTCTACCAACTTTTATTGCTGGTGGTAGGACCTCGTGCAGGGTCTGCCCGGATAGCTACCACCGTCTTACCCGTTAACCTGCCGCTAAATAGCAGTGTTTGCACTGCTGGGTTTCGGTTTGGGGGTAAGATAGCCGGTGTAATTACTGGCATAGAGGCAATCCATGTTAGTCCTCAGGGTAGGCAGCGCATAGGCGATTTTTTGATCACTATGTTCATGGTCCTCAGTTCTTCCATCAGATGAGCTGAGAGCTCAGTCTACATTCGTCACAAAAAAATATAAAAAAATAAGACGTGACGCAAATGGGTCAAAATTATTTTCGTTGTCTTGTTTCATACCACTCTTTCACGCTTTTAGTTGCTGTTTCGACTCAGTATATAAAAATACGGTGCACTTGTATTCAATTCACGCTACATTTTAATCCATACATCAAAAATTGGAAACAAAACATTATCTCATACAAAAATCACAACTGTGTCACGTTTTATAGCGACACAAAATAAGATAACGAAAAGAATTTAGACCCGAATGTAATTTCTTTTGAGAGCTCTAATTATGGTTACTAACAAACAATAAATATCAACGAATACTATTATTAACACTTTACGGGTAAGACTACAAAAAAAATCCTGGATTCAAGCCTCAATGCCATTATATAAGGTACTAATTTATTAGATGCAGATATTTTTACAGCTGATAGTACTCGGTCTCTGGAGTATATTAAACCGTGAAACATTATAGCTTTTACGATGTTTTTTTGGAGAAAACGGAAAAACAAATTTTCTACGTAAAAACACCCTGTTTATGTAATTATTGCTTTCATTTAACTCATTAAACAGATTCTAGTACCTATTTTACGAACCACGTGACTGGAACTGGCCACTTCACGTCGATAAATTAAATACTTGATTGTCAATGTCATGTTATTTTCCGTTGGATTGTGTCGTTTGGTGACATGACAGACAGTGTTATTGTGACATGTGATAATGCACATGATGATTTTTTAAATTATTTTTTATGTTAGGAAAATGAAATCAAAAAAGTTACACGAAAAGATTAATTTTTATTTAAAGTTAATTATTTTAATGTAAAGTATCATGTGTTAAAATATCTGCAGCTAATAAATTAGGACCTTATATAGTACGAAAAATTCTGTACAAGAAAAAAATACAAAAATATAGTGCTATAGGGTGGTTTTTGAGACCGGTTCCCTATTAAAACTTAACATTTTTTTATTAAGTTTGATTAGAAACATACATGTATGAAATGGCTGTCGACGCGACGCCGCGTCAGAGTGCCCTCGACCGCCGCACAGGGCGCCCGCGAGTGACAGTGCTACGAACAAGAACGGATTGCGATCAGCCGGACGAAAAAGGTAAGCGCTGTGCGAACTTGGCTCTGCGATTTTGCGAAAGTTTTTTTGTGTGCGAATTTTTTGGTGCAGTTTTTTGGTGGTTTTAAAGTTGGGACATTTTTTTGGGGGTTTATAGTGTAACACTGAATCGAGATTTTGTTGTTGAAGTTTTCATGGTGTAAATATCGTTTTTAAAAGAGGTTTTGAAGTTTTCGGAAATCTTTACTTTTGGACATAATAAGTTAATAACATCACATGTAAATATGGTTTTAGGTGTGAATACAATTTATATTTTAGATAGTATAGGTTATTAATACTGGCATTTTGGATGTAGAACTAAGACTATTAAGAAAATCATACTTTTTAAATTGTTTTCTTTGTACTTAACCCTTAAAATAGAAAATTTAAAAAATCATACATTGTAGCCTCCTCGCTATTGTGTACCTAGAGCACAAAACTCTTTTTTTTTATACAAAAAGTGCGTCGTAAAATATATGAATTGTGTCGTACATTGCTGATTTAAGGGTTAAGTATTTATTTAGCTTATTATTGGAACTAAACCTTGCGATTTAGTGAACATATATATTCTATTTTAACGTTATACTCATAAATTTTATGCGTGGCACAAACATTTAATTCAATTTCATGGCTTGCACAAAACTGTCTTTAAAACTATTTACAGCTGTAAAATAATTACCGTAAGAATTGATGAGCATTTAACATAATATTTATTTGTCCTTGTACACTCAAGTGCAAAAATAAAGTATCGAAATCTTCTTATAAATATGTTACGACGTTCTTTATACACAGAATTACTCGTAAATTGCGCTGGGGCATACTTTTGAGCATTTTTTATTCACCTTATTTTTGACTGTACCCGTCAGAGATATCAAAGCATGTCATGACGTCAGAATACATGTATTTTTGAGTGCCATGGCCATGGCCGATCCTATACAGCATGTGTATTTTATACGGGCGAATAATTAATCCAGCTATAATATCTGATCCTACGAATCGTATAAGATAATCATTTCATTAAATTTTGTTGTTAGGTGTAATGATTTTTATAAAGTGCAACCCAGTAGCAATGTATGCCGTCCAACTGACATGACACTCGTATGACGTTTAGATACTTATGTCTACATTAATTAATGTGGCTACCAGTGGATGCAATACATTGCGTGCTCAATTATTTTGTATGAAAAAAATACCGTAATTTCATAAAAAAAATTACGCACGCTGTATATCTGATGGGCATTTTCACTTTTCGGGACGCCCAATTAGAGTGACATTAACAAACCTAGCAGTCAGATTCGTCACGACAATTAAGTACGTTATATTTAGGAATTCAAGCTTGATCTGCGTTGTCATATTACAATTACGCATACATTTTATAAAATGAACACCAGAACCGAGTATTTATTATAATTTAGTGCTTAATTGTCGTTACCAACCTGACTGGGTCAAGTTTTTTTAATGTCATGCTAATTGGGTATCTTTAAAAGTGAAGCTCTGATGGCGATTCTATAGGACGCAGTTCTTTTAAAGTTTTGTTTTTTTGCAATGCAGCCAGAAATGAGTACCTACATATTTTCCCCAACTGTTTATATTCGTTGTATAAAATAATAATAATCTTATTGACACTGTTTATAGAATAATTCACAGTGATTTTCTAGCCGGGAGGAATATATTAAATTCTCAATTATTTTATTCAACATTTTACAATTCTGATGTCAACACATCCTTGTTTTTTAAATAAGTATTTTTGCAAGTTCATAACTAAACGTATATTTTATTGACATACTATGCTTATTATAAATAAGTATCTTTAAGTATTTATAGGTGTATACAAACTCTTTTGAATAAAAGAAAACCTTAGCATGCAAAAGGCGAACTTATTGCCAATGGCATTCTCTACTGGTCCATCTGACGGCAAAGCAGAGAAATGTTAGGTGGGTATTATATTATAACTATGCCCAGTATACCTACGCTGTTAAAGAATACGAGGCGAGTGTTTTCATAGGAAACGGGCTGATTTCAAAGAGAGTTTTTAAATATATACAGGATATTTATAGGAACCTTTTTAAGATTACACTATATTGTAATTTACCTGAATTAAGCATATAATTAAAAAAAAATAAAAATTATTTAAAAAAATATATTGTTACATAGACTGGTGCAGAAAAAAATTTAGTGCTTAAAAAACCTCCAAAAATGTATGGAGAAAGGGGTTTTTAATCATGAGTAGCTATTTTTATATCCACGGAGTCATTTAGATTCGATGGAAAAATCAGGGAGATTTCAATACATAAATAAATAAATATCTTGGGACATCTTAAACAAATCGACCCAGTCCCACGCGGTAAGCTCAATTAAGGCTTGTGATGTGGGTACCAAGCGACGATATATATAATAGATAGATACATATAGACACTTAAATACATAGACAGCCATGACCAAGGAACAAATATTTGTGATAAATAAATACACAAATAATGCCCTCGCCAGGATTCAAACCCGGAACCTCCAGCTTCGTAGGCAGGGTCACTACCAACTAGGCTACGGAGGCTGACATACATTTTCATATTAAAGTGCATTTATCACGCGACGCACACGCCCACGCGCACGTGTTGTACACCCACCTGGTGTGGCTCGGCCTTAAACTTTAACAAATTTAATATTTGTATTCGTTGTATGAAAATAGTTGTCATTTTAAACCTATAATGACTGGGTAATTATTTTAGTGTTTCGAATAACTACGTTACAAATGTTAGTTAGAATCTCTATGACTTGTGAAAATGACTGTGTACATTACATAATCTGTCGTATGACGTCAGTCAACGATCAAAAGTAACTACCAAACTAGTTAATTTATTTAACAGTATATTCTAAATTACCTGTAAACTTCTCTCGATTTCGCCTAGTGTTGAGATAGTAACTATAAAAAAACATAATTCCATTGTGAAAATCCAAAATGATAAATAAAAATATAGTTAATGATAAAACCTTGCATAATAAATATTTTTTTGACAAATGGGTCAGTCAACTTTTTTGTGCAAATGTTAATTAAATAATTGATTATCATGAAATTCGTGACTGACGTGGATATATTTGTGTATGTACTAATTATAATTAAATTACATTATAATTTACGTGACCATTTATGTGAAAATCATGAAAAAGGGGTAATTTTGACAATATTACGGTAACTCAGCAGACATTTTACTTTCATACAAATTTAGATATAATTATATCATCTACCTTACTCTACCGACCTATAAAATAAATGAAATATATACTAAAATGAGATAATAAAGCTTTAAGTTACTTGTTCAACCTGTCATGTTAACGAAACATTTTTGAGTAGAAAAAAAAACGTTATTCCGGTGTTTTTCATGTAATAGCAATTTACAAACCGCTGGAATGTATTTGATTGGCCCAATTTCTTATTACTCCTTTGTAATTACTAATTAAATTATAAAGAAACTAAGGTAGAAGTACCAGGGCGTACCATGTACAAACAGATAATATTTATTTGAATCACGATATTTGCTCATAAATAAATCTATATAAAGTGTTGTCATGTGTTTTGGGAGATAAGTTTGTTAAATAGTATTTATTTTATAAGGTGACAATATCTTAATTTCTCAAAATTACAAGTTTTCTAATTACAAAATTACAAAGAATTTAAATATAAGCTAATTATTGTGAAGTTTCGATACTAAGCATTAAAAGCACACACATTTTTCATCTTTTAAATGCCATAATAGTTGATTTTATCTTATTTATGGAAACTCAAACTATGATGACGAATATTGGTACAGCATCGGGTACTATTACTTCTACCGTATCCATTGCCTGTGAGTGTAATTGTTTCATCATCATCATCATCATCATATCAGCCGAAAGACGTCCACTGCTGAACATAGGTCTCCTCCAAAAATTGCCACAATGAGGCCCATTGTAAGCAGCCACGTTTCAGTACCGTATGTCATCACTGGCAACACACACTAATTAAAGACTTTCGTCTTCAAACACTGCGGAATATTGAACGAAAATATGTGTTGTAGCTTCCCGATAGGTATAAAAATCTATAATGAATCAAAAGTATGTCTCAAAAGAAAAACTCTCAAATGCCCAATACTTTTCTGGTTCCGCGGGTAATAGCAATTTCCTTTACATTTGTATAATGTTCCAAAACATTCCTCAAAGCGTATGATTGTTATGATTTAGAGTTTCAAAGAGCCTCGGGGACCGCGAAGTCCCTCGCTACTTTCTTTCAATTTGATCCGCAAAATGATATGAAAAATATTGATATTATGTAGCTCCGATAACTTATTAGAGACAGCCCTGAGAAATTTACTCGATAAATGTAAAAATAAAAATAATAAATGTAGTGTGGGATTGAAGTAAAAATACTCTTGCGGTTAAATTTGGAGTATATTTCTTAAGCGGTTCGAACAAAACAAAATTCTAGAAAAACAGTCTTATGTCAAGTTACATTTTAAATTTCCCACGTCCGTTCGCTAGGTCGTCTTACAGGCTTCTCCTCGATCCATCGTTCATACCCATCCAAGAACACTCGTTCACTCGTACAATTCACTCGTTCATTCAGTCATCGGTCAGTCTACTCATACGTTCCGTTCCTACAGTCGGCCCCTCCTACAACTTGCCTGGGCTCTCAGGCACATAACTAAGGTACAGTCATCACCATTACATAGGTAGTACCCCCAGCTATGCTATAGGAACAACATCACATCAAACAACTTAATGAGTCATACCAAAACAACTTCAGTACAAAATAAAATTAACACCTTACAACACAATATAACAGCATAAAATAGAATATCAAAACATCATGGACGTAGTGGCTTTACGCGAAATGTAACGTCGTTATCAGAGGGCGTCGGTAAATTTTAAGAAATGCAAACACCTTACCTTATACAACGTGGGAGTTCGCTGACCTTAGGGTGAAGTTCACCGACCCCCTGGGCCACGGCTTCATGTTGTCAGCTGACGTCGACGTACGCGCTGGCCC
>JALPQI010018220.1:0-19144 GCA_025490895.1 Thaumatotibia leucotreta
TGATCACACTAATGGCATATGGATAAGGCTATTTTGATCACGTTTGTTTGTCATTGGCATAGGAGTATAATATTTTGATCACAGACGTTGTGTCACTCGCGTCGAACGTGATAATACTTTCTTTGTTTCTAAATTAATGGATGTTTATTTCTCCACAGCACTCAGAAGACAGCGCCGGTGAAAGTGAAGATGAAAAAGCCGAGAACGAAAACTCTCCGCTATGGAAACTTCTCGAAACGGTCAAAAGCCAGACAGGACCTAATGGTAATAGAATTTTCTTGTTACTAATTTTATACTTTTTAAATGGCGGTAGATTGCAATTGTGCTTGCTTCATTAAAAGAAAACAATAGCAGACTTGTATTGCTACAAATAAAAATAAGTTTATACAAACACTACTACTAACTAAAAAATACAAATAAAAAAAGTGTATGCCAAGGCCGCTGACAATGGGCCTATGAGGCTATTGACTATGGTCAACACTCCCTTTGGTCGTGTTTTAAACCATCGCCACTCGTTTCGGATTTCATGTTTTTCGCCACATGTGTCGTAATGAAATAAAACCATCTAAAACGGATTATATCGAGTATATTAATTCAATTTAACTTCATTCCGACGTGTGTCTGCAGGCGATTGACCACGGACCCTGTAAAGTGTTCGAATGTAAAATTTAATTAATATACTTGATATAATCCGTTTTAGGTAGTTTTATTTCATGAGTAATCATTGCAATAACCAAAGAAAAAAAATACATTTATCATTAATATCATTATCACAGATCGGACAAATGTGCGTCATTGTTCGCAATAATATGGACATAACTCCAAAGTTCATTAAATAATTAATCATTTAATCATTTTCAGAAAATTACCTATTTGACACCGGTAACTATGAAAACCTTTGTAAATAGTCAGATGAAAGCTTCGAATCAAATTTCAATAAATTGTTCGTTTGGTTTTTTCGCTAGGTGGCGCTTACCACGTCATTGTCAATAGTTACATCTTGCATTTAAGAAAATTAATAATTAAAGATTTGCGTTGAGTTGATCATAAACTTTTATCGTCACCGCATACTTATTGTTCAAACTGTACACACAAGTGTTAGTGTAGTGTAATTGAGTTGCATTGTGACAGAAACTGTGAAAAACGTGCTACTTTTTGGAGGTCTTGTCTTCACGTTCTAGTGTTATTTCTAGAATATCAACTACTTAGTGCCGTAATTAAGGTGTCAGTGGTGCTCCAGAGTACTCATTAGTGTATATTACATATCGAGAAATCGGAGTGAAATTAAATAACCTAAAAATTTTTGCTAGTTATACTCTGCCGATTGTAAGCGTACCGCATACGAACGCCATTTTTCTTCATAAACTACATTGCATCTACGATCAATGAATCACAATAAACGTTCGCGCGTATAAATTATCCAGCTGATATTTGACATGCAGTGCGGCTGTTGCGACCTTGCCTTAAAGGGGAAGAATGCTGGTGAGGGTGATGCAATATGTTGCTCAAAGTGCCCTAAGAAGTATCATGCGCACTGCATGAAGCTCTCTCGAGATGAACAGAAGCTTCTCAGGTTGAATAAATATATATGCCAGACATGCAAGGCGACCAAACCGGTCACAAGAAACGACGAAACGCCAGTTCGCACCTGCCTGTCATCAAAACGCGTTGAGGATCCCGACGCAGATGCTACAACCTCTGTTGAAACAGATTTCCTTACCTCTGCTCAAAACTTGGCCGCCATGGCGGTTCCTAAGGAGGTCCTCTCCTCGTTTACACAGACCTTAAAACAACTGCAGCAAGTTTTCGAGTCCATGAAAAAGGAACTGCATGATTTCACCAATTCGCTTAATGTCACAACGGCAGATGTTAATGAGTTCCGAAACGAAATTGCTGATATCAAAAGCCAGCTAAAAGAGTTGGACACCTGCAAATCCGAGGCCAAGAACCTGCGCGCTGAGGTTACCGAGCTCCTTCAAGAACTGGAGGCAAAGGAACAACTCCGTCTAATGAAAAATATAGAAATTTCAGGCGTGACTGAAACAAACGGTGAAAATCTTCAGCAGATTGTGAGCACCATCTGTGTAAAGCTTGGTGTAGAGCTCGACCCCCGTGACGTGGACGACGTGCGACGCGTGGGCCAGCGGACGGCCGGTGCGGTCGGCGAGCGGCCGCGTCCTATCGTCCTTACGTTAACACGACGCGCCCCGAGAGAACAAATCCTACGCGCAGCGCGAGTTCGTCGGGGGTTGACTACCGATGCAATTGGGATCCCTGGCAATCCCCGTCGCATTTATATAAATGAGCACCTGACTAAATGTAATAGAATCCTTTTCAGTAAGGCCAGAGCCGCAGGAGCTGAGCTTAAGTTTAAATTTACCTGGACCTCAGGGGGCTCCATCTATATTCGGCGCTCCGAAACAAGTTCTGTAATGCGAATCACGTCGGAAGCACTGTTGGACAAACTTCGCATGGAACCCTCTTCTAGGCCCAATGTATCGTTTCAGGCCGCGGACAATTAAAGTCGGCTATTATCCGATTCTGTTACTGCTGGTGAATTTATTTTGTTTGGCACTGCTTAGCCTCGTTAGACTTGCCTTGGTTTACCATACATATATTAGCTTTCTGGTCCATAAAAATATATCTATCAACACTTTTCATAATATACCACAATGTGCTTCTAAAATAGGATGGGATACAATGACTTGCCTGTACACACATAATGTATATATACATAGTATTTTACCACTGTTAAACTTTGTACCTATATTTAAGGCTCGGTTACGAGGCCCGATAGTAAAAATAATTGAATTTGTAATACTGTGCTTCCTTATGTATCTTGACTTCTCTTTCGTCGATGCCTATAACAGAACAATTAATGCCTTAACCCATAAGCCATATTTAAAATGCCCAAACAAGATGAGAGAAATTAATACTGGTAAGCTGCACTTGATTAGTATTTTTTGTCGCCTTGGTTTACTATTAATTTATTTACATTATTATCAAATAATTCATCCAAACATTCCAGTGTCTTCTACAAAACTGTACACTTATAATGTTTATACACATGGTATTTTACCACTGTTAAGCTCTGTACCTATACTTAAGACTCTGTTACGAGGCCCGATAGTAAAAATAATTGAATTTGTAATACTGTGCTTCATGTATTTTGACTACTCTTTCGTCGATGCCTATAACAGAACAAATAATACCTTAACCCATAAGCCATATTTAAAATGCCCAAACAAGATGAGAGAAGTTAATACTGGTATTCTGCACTTGATTATTATTTTTTGTCGCCTTGATTTACTATCAATTTATTTACATTATTATCAAATAATTCATCCAAACATTCCAGTGTCTTCTACAAAACTGTACACTTATAATGTTTATACACATGGTATTTTACCACTGTTAAACTTTGTACCTATACTTAAGACTCTGTTACGAGGCCCGATAGTAAAAATAATTGAATTTGTAATACTGTGCTTCATGTATTTTGACTACTCTTTCGTCGATGCCTATAACAGAACAAATAATACCTTAACCCATAAGCCATATTTAAAATGCCCAAACATGATGAGAGAAATTAATGCTGGTATTCTGCACTTGATTATTGTTTTTTGTCGCCTTGGTTTACTATTAATTTATTTACATTATTATCAAATAATTCATCCAAACATTCCAGTGTCTTCTACAAAACTGTACGCTTATAATGTTTATACTCATGGTATTTTACCACTGTTAAGCTCTGTACCTATACTTAAGACTCGGTTACAAGGCCCGATAGTAAAAATAATTGAATTTGTAATACTGTGTTTCATGTATTTTGACTACTCTTTCGTCGAGGCCTATAACAGAACAAATAATACCTTAACCCATAAGCCATATTTAAAATGCCCAAACAAGTTGAGAGAAATTAATACTGGTATTCTGCACTTGATAATTATTTTTTGTCGCCTTGATTTACTATCAATTTATTTACATTATAATCAAATAATTTATCCAAACATTCCATTGTCTTCTACAAAAATTGCCCCAGGTGCATGGTTGCGCGTCGTGCGCTTATACATTTTCTCAAGTAAGTCTGTCTGCCATACTTCTGTTACTAAACAATTAATTATTTTTAATCTCTTTTTTCTTTATGAATAGTGTAGACATAGCAAACGATCTAGATTCTGCTAGCAACATAACATGTCGTGAAGTTCTTTCGCCAGACCTATTAAAATCGATATTTACAAGAAATGATAGTTTCAAAATTCTAACCTATAACATTCGTAGTATAAACAAAAATTTTAATATGTTCCTCCTTAACGTGTACCGCACTCAAATTGAGTTTGATGTTCTAGTGCTAACAGAATGCAGACTACAGGATGCAACCTCATTTGACAGGATCCCAGGTTATACTTCTTTTTGCTCCACCCACAATATCAACCAAAATGGCGGCGTTGTAATTTATATAAGAGACCGTTGGAATGCAACTGTGTCAGAACCCAACTTTAAAGAGGCCTGTTGTTTGCTTGTAGACATACCGAACCAGATTACTATATTAGGTGTTTATAGGTCGCCTTCATTTAATTACACTACCAGTTTTCTCCGAGATCTAGATAATGTACTTGGCTCGCGTAAGCAGATTAAGCAGGTGGTGCTTGCCGGTGATATAAATATAGATATTCTACCCACAAATACTCCCCGCGACAATGCGAGCGAATACCTTTGCTTACTTGCCGAACATGGCCTTTCACCCGCAATCACCTTACCGACGCGCCAAAAAACCTGTTTAGATCACATATTTGTTAAATCATATGCTCTAGTTTCTGGTTTAGTCTGTGATCTTAACGTTACTGATCACAAAGCTGCCGCCATAGAAATAATATCATCTCGTACCTTTAACTCCTCCAAACCAAACAGAACTAAAACAGTAATTGATTTCGAAGGTGTTAAACAGTCGCTGTCTCAAGTTAATTGGAGCGGGGTTCTGGGGGAAACTGATGTCAATATAGCTACAAATTCATTCATGTCTTCAATTCAGGGCGCCATTTCTAAACATTCGAAACAAAAAAAGATTTCTCGAACAAAATTCACTCTAAAGCCGTGGATAACTCCTGGATTGCTGCGATGTGTTAGACACCGCGACGTCTTACATTTAAAAGCGAAACAATTCCCGAACAATATAGTTTTGCAAGTTACTTACAACAGATACAAGAACTTCTGTAACGATCTCCTTAAAAAACTCAAATTACAGTATGAAAAACAAGAACTTTATCTTAATTCCAAAAACTCTAAGAATCTCTGGAAGACGGTTAAAAACATATGTAATATTAACAAGTCAACCCCTCAATCCCACGAAATTATTTCTACCTCAGATGCTGAAGAATCACTAACTTTGTGCAACAAATTTTTTTCGTCCGTGGGTTTCAATCTAGCAGAAGGGATAATCACACAAACCGGAGATAGTGAGCTAAAACTTGCAAATAAATATCGCCCATCAGCGGCCCCGAGGTCATCCTTCTTTATGCAACCTACTGATGCTAGGGAAATAGAAACGATAATCTCTCATCTCAAAGACGATAGTGCACCAGGCCCTGACGGAATAAATAATAAACTCCTAAAGCATATCCAGTACACAATTATTGAACCCATCACTCATCTCTACAATTTAAGCCTCAGCTCAGGCTGTTTCCCTGATCAATGGAAGATAGCCTCTGTTACCCCAATCTACAAGGCCGGGGAAAAGGACAATCCCGGAAACTACAGACCCATATCCCTCCTTAGTGCATTTTCCAAAATCCTTGAAAAGCTTGTGAACTCTAGACTAGTTAAATACTTAGAAACCTTCAGTTTATTGGCAGACAGACAATTCGGCTTTAGACAAAACAGATCCACGGAGGATGCCACGTCCCTTTTAGTTAAATTAATATCTTCTTATCTTGACAGAAATTCAAAGTGTATTGGCGTCTTCCTGGATCTAGCTAAGGCATTTGACACAGTGTCAATTCCAATTCTCCTCCGGAAACTGGAAATCTTAGGCGTACGTGGAATTCCTTTGACATGGTTTGAAAGCTATTTGACTGGAAGAAGGCAGTTTGTCAAAGTAGGCTCACTCAAAAGCGAGAAAGAGTTTATTAAGTTCGGTGTCCCTCAGGGCAGTATTCTTGGCCCCACTCTATTTATCATCTACATAAACGATATTCTAAACCTCCAGATTCCCAATGCAGAATTGATTTGTTACGCAGATGACACCGTTATATTATTCAATGATAGTAGCTGGGAAGGTGTAGTTGCTACCGCGGAACAGGGCATGAGAACTGCAGCGGACTGGTTCCGTAACAATCTTTTAACTTTAAATAATGGAAAAACTAAATTCGTATGTTTTCACAAAACTGCTTCATCTAAACCGTCTTATAACCCTATCTTAAAAATTCACATATGCAACGACGCAGCCTTCAACTCCTGTAACTGTGAGTGTATAGAGCGCACGAACGTAATCAGGTACTTGGGCTTACTGGTGGATGAAAAATTAGATTTTAAAGATCATATCCATAAACTTGCCGCCAGAATCAGAAAATCCATTCCAATATTTAAAAAACTTCGCAGCTCGGCAGATAGGTCGTTAATTACTATGGTATATACCGCGCTATGTCAACCAGTGATTAGTTACTGCATTTCAGCATGGGGGGCAGCACCAAAATCTACTTTCTTGGAACTCGAAAGAGCCCAGCGCTCCGTACTAAAAACTATGCTTAAGAAACCCTTTCGTTTCTCTACCTCGGATCTTTATGCTGAAGCCAAGGTGCTCACTGCTCGACAACTATTCCTGTTCAAGACAGTTCTGGCTACACATAAATTATCCAGCTCTCTACCTTGTTACAATTTACTTCTCACAAAGCGTATTTTTATGTTACCGTTACCAAATGTTTCAACCGCTTTTGGAAAACGTTTTGGGGACTATTTAAATGCGGCGACGTACAACTCCGTCCTTAAACAGTGTAATTTGAAGGGCAAAACTCTATCAGAGGCAAAGAGTATTACTTTTAGATTTCTGCAATCACTCAATTATCAGGAAACAGAAGCTATTCTATACTTTATGTAAGATTGTTTAAATTGTATCCTTAACATAGGTATAATGTATAGTTACTGTAACATCTTGGTGTTTAATAACAGAGTTGCATAATTTTAGTTTAGTTTACGAATTTGTAATAGGTGTAAGCTCCTAATTTTGGATTCTGCTACTTAATGTCTTTGGTGCCCCGCGATACAGGAATATCCTAGTGCGGGGGCCCCTGGTAAATTATTGTAAGAAATTATTTTTGAAATAAACTTTATTATTATTATTATTTGTATCTCTCTTTGATCACGGGCCTATAAATCCCGGTCTTTTGATAGGCTTGCGCGGGGATACAGATCCAACACGTAGAGGCCCTTTGGAGAAATTTGCTGTATTTTACACCTGCTGCAACCCATTCACGGGCACAAAAATAGATATCCGTGAACCGGTCCCAGCAGGCATATAGAGGCTATTGGAGATTATATGGAAAAGACTAGTGGGTTATGGTGATGAAGGTTGGATGGATAAGAGATGGAACTATAGAAAAGAGGTCCGGACACCTGCCATAACAATGATTTCTCTTTGCTATCGAGGCAGGCGGTGACTCGCCGCCGACTAGATGGGCCCCCGTAAATGCCGTCACAAGAGACAGCCAGGGGCAACACCGGTGTAGGCGGCTCAGGAGTGTAGAGAGGTGTACACCGCTTATTATTATTATTATTATTATTCCTTTATTGATCTTTTCTCTTAGGCTAGGTGTTTTATAAACATGTCTATAAAAGTAAAATACAATACAACATACAAAAACAATACAAAATATAAACACTTTATAAAAAACCTAACCTAGGGTGCCGCCGGCAACGGAGCGGGCCCAAGCTGCCGGTGGTTAAGGTCGCAGAGAGAGGAACCGACGGACTATCCGCGCCGTGTCCAGGACTACCGCCTTCTGCATCTGACCCTTGATCCAGCCATCTAGCGAGAGACTCTTAAGATGTTGGTCGAGACTCTTCGCTATTAAACCGTTCGCTGTAACGACTATCGGGACTATGATCGTCGAGTCAACATCCCACATGGCGGTTATCTCGTGGGCCAAGTCTAGGTACTTACTGGACTTGTCCTTCTCGGCCTTCACGAGATTCTCATCATGGGGGATGGTGACGTCGACGAGCACAGCCCGGCGCTGCGATCGATCTACCAGCACGATATCAGGCTTATTGGCTACAATAGTCCTGTCCGTGATGATAGGTCGATCCCAATAGAGCGTGGCACGACCATTTTCGAGAACTGGTGCAGTTGTGTACTTATAGTATGGCACTTCGACGTCCACAAGGCCGTATCGAAGAGCAAGCTGCTGGTGTATAATACTGGCTACGAGGTTATGTCTGTGCAAGTACTCGGTGTTAGCAATCTGAGAACAACCGGAAATAATATGCCTGAGTGACTCTCCGGGACGGCGGCATGCCCGACAAATGTCGACCGTACCGTCCTTCAGGATATATTTCCGGTAGTTATTCGTCATGATAACCTCTTCAGCAATTGCACAGGCAAAACCCTCGGTTTCTCCGAAGAGGTCCCCGAATCGTAGCCAGTTCACCGACGCGAGCAGATCCACGTCAGGTCCCGTGAGGGCCTTGTAGAACCGCCCGTGTAGCTCCTTGCTCTTCCATACCGCCTTGCGGTCCTCGGTGCTTAGTACCACAGGTCTGCGCCAGTTCTCTTTTGCCAAGGAGAGCGGCGTGAGGTTCCGGTCTACTGCCACCACGTCACGATGCATCCCGCACTCATTGTTAAGAAAATAGTTTCTGAGATTGTACACCTCGTGGTTGTGGAGGTTTTTGGCATTTAGGAAGCCGCGGCCCCCACACCTCCGCGGGATGTACAATCTCATAACTGATGAGCGCGGGTGTAGCATTCGATGTGTGGTAAGCAGTGTACGGACCCTTCGATCCAGGGCGTCCAGCTCGGTCTGAGTCCACCTTAGTATGCCAAAGGAGTATGTGAGTATGGGCATTACCCAGGCGTTGAAGGCGCGCACTTTGTTGCCTCCTGACAAAAGACTGTTAAGTACTTTTGTGAGCCGGCTGAAAAAGCGCTCCTTCACCGCCTGTCTAATTCCCATATCTTCAATACCCAGAGACTGTGACATACCAAGGTATTTATAGGTTTCTGCTTCCGAGATAGATCTGAACGACATTGTCTCAGAAAGCTGTAAATTTGTTGAATTTACTACTTTCCCCCGCTGCACATGCATAACCGCACACTTATCGACACCAAACTCCATATTGATGGCACTACTGAAAACTTCTGTGGTTCGCAGTAGCTCCAACAAGTCTTGGCTATTTGGCGCAAATAATTTGAGATCATCCATGTACAGAAGGTGAGAAATGACTTCACCCTCTCTCCGAAGCCGACAACCTAGTCCTGAATCCTTCAGCAGGGTGCTGAGGGGATTCAGAGCTAGGCAGAACCATAAGGGACTCAGACTGTCACCCTGGAATATGCCTCGCTCGATCCTTATGAAGTCCTGCGGGCCAGAGGGGTCATCTCCGCCTCCTGGTTGACGAAGGACTGTGGTCCACTGCCCCATACACGCGCCGAGAAAGGATCTTAAAGCTGCATCAACTTTATACAGCTCCAAGACCCTCTTCAACCATGAATGGGGCACCGAATCATAGGCCTTCTTGTAGTCAATCCAAGCGGCGGAGAGGGCCCCTTTTTTACGCCGGACTTGCTGGCAAATGGTCATGTCGATGAGGAGGAGCTCTTTAGTACCACGGGACCCAACCCTACATCCATTTTGAGCAGAGGCCAGAACATTGTTCGCAACAATGTGCGTGTTAATTTTTGCTCTCAAAATGGATGTAAGGAGCTTGTAGAGTGTAGGCAAGCACGTGATGGGTCGGTAGTTTTTCGGTTCCGTGGTACTACCGGACTTGTAGAGCAGGAAGGTTATACCTGTTGTTAAGGAAGGAGGCAGGGAACCAAGCTCAAGGGCTTGTTGGAATTGCGCTGCTAATCGCGAGTGGGAGCACCGAAACCATTTTAGCCAAAAGTTGTGCAATCCGTCCGGTCCAGGACTTTTCCAGTTCTGGGCAGGGCGGATGGCACAAGTTACGTCATCGGCGCTGATGGCAACAGCCTCCATAGGTTCGATGCTCTCGCACTCACGTTCAACAACGTTCATCCAATCGCCCTCGATGTGTCCGACGGGCACCGACCAGATGTTACGCCAGAAATCAGTCATGGCAGTAGATGATTATTATTATTATTATTATTATTATTATTATTTAATTAATTTTGTAGTCATGTCCATATTATTGCAAACAATGACGCACATTTGTCCGATCCCTGATCATTATATCGTCAGCCTCCGTAGCCTAGTTGGTAGTAACCCTGCCTACGAAGCTGGAGGTTCCGGGTTCGAATCCCGGCGAGGGCATTATTTGTGTATTTATTTATCACAAATATTTGTTCCTTAGTCATGGTTGTTTATGTATTTAAGTATCTATATGTATCTATCTATTATGTATATCGTCGCCTGGTACCTACATCACAAGCCTTAATTGAGCTTACCGTGGGACTAGGTCGATTTGTGTAAGATGTCTTGATTTATTTATTTACTTATTTATATACATTTTTACAGGAACACCGATGGCCGAAGAGTTCTGGAAGCTTCCATCACGCCGAGCTTTTCCCGACTATTACAAAGAAATCAAAAACCCCGTGTCTCTCAACCAAATCAAGAATAAGATCAGGAAAGGAGGCTACGGGACCCTTTCTGAGGTGGCGGGGGATATGAACATTATGTTTGAAAATGCGAAGCAATACAACCTACCTACTTCACGGCTGTATAAGGATGCGGCGAAATTACAGAGGTTACTATAAAATCACAGTCTTTAACCTTCTGAACGTCAGGGGTGCGATTTTTGAATTTCACCAGTGACTTATTCTCACCGAAAACAAGTGATTTCCCTTGAGTTCGTATTTTTGAAATGTCATCGGTGACTAGAATTGTCATACCTATGATATCGCTTTACGAGTGCCCCCACCCACTCGACAGTTGACTTAGTGACATCTGCCATCTTTCAAAACTTTAGTTTTCTTTTCAAATGACATTGACACTCCGTTTTACGTTCGACCGCTTTGACAGAACCTAATATGAGTTATAGGTTCTATGAAAAATAAAAACCGATACTAAGGGCAACAATACTACATCTGCGCAAAAAGGAACGTATCAGGATAATAGGCTACTTGACTCATATCAAATTTAGTGCAAAAAATTATTATTTTCTGTAGTATTTATTGAAAAGATCAATATTTTTCGATTACGGTGTATTAAAAGTGTTTGATGGGTACATATTTTTTATTGAAAAATTTGTTTTATTTTTTTTTAAATTTCGTTCTCTGAAAACGGTGTCGGCCATGATATGACGTCATAGGATCTTAAACTAACTTCATGTCAAACCTTATACGAGTGAAATTCGCCATGGACATATAGGCATGTAGCTTTGCTGTGACATTGACATAACGTAAGCGACATGTCAAATGTTTGTTTTCGGTTTGAGTGACGTCACACCACAGATAATCTAAACATTAACATGGCTAGTATCGTTTTCGCGCGGTAACGAAAGTTTAAATTTTAAGTTATAATTTTGCGGTTTTCTAGGTCGTGAAAAAATATATTTATATTTTTTTTCCGTTAATCTGATATTGATTAATAATATACGACAAACTTTAAAAATGGGTCAAGTAGCCTATTGTCTATGACTGACATTGTACAATTTCTGCATGTTGGTAAAGAATGCGTATGAGAATCAAAAATACGGCATTTGGGAAACAGTGACATCAAATCACAGGTGATAATTTTAGTCACCAGTGATCTCAATATCATCGGTGAAATTCAAAAATCGCACTCTAGGAACTCCTAATGGCCTAACCAATGACATTGGTCTGAGGCGACCAGCAGGGCGGAAAACCGTTCGTGCGAGAGGGAATTCCGGTATCGGCCTCTCGCTCCAACTTATGGATTCGCTCGCCGCCGGTCGCTTAGACCAATGTCGTCATCATCATCATCATCATCATCATCGGCCTATGATAGTCCACTGCTGGACGTAGGCCTCTCCTATTATTTATGCGTATAAACGCATTAGGAGGTAAATGCCCATAATCGCCACGCTGGGCAAGCGGATTGGCGATCGCAGTAATGTGTCCACTATGATGACGCTGCTCCCCATCATCAATACTTATCAAATAATGGTCAGTGACACTTCAATCCTCTAGTCGACTCTTACGACACCCGCAGGAGGAGTTGGGGTGGTGACAAATGTATTCTTACTGCCGTCACCACACGGCGTAGACCAATGTCGTGGCCAAACCCAAATAGGTGTCGTGTGATGTCATGCCTACTATGCCAGCGACACGTAAAGTGGTCACGGCGGACGCTGTCAAAGCAATTTTCCTACTGACAGATAAGGTTGATATTCATTATTCGTTGGTCGAAATACAGGTGTAAGTCGCCTTTCGACGTGAGAGTGAAGGCATTCAAAATGTTAATTAAATATTTATTCACTTAGGCAGTAAGTACTTTTGAATGGTCAGTTGATTCAAATATATTTTTATTTTACCAACATAATTGCTTAGTGGTAAAATTACTACACATTACATAATATCTGCAACATCTGCTTTCACCCATTATAGTATACTTGCAATTTTTTTTTGACAAATGATAAAAACTAATAAAAGATAATATTTTTTGTAATCTAATTGACGGACTATAATTATGATACGGTCGGTTCTAATAATATGTACCTATACGATTTTGAACCTTATGCCTTTGTCATACGTTCTGAAATGTATACATATTATCAGACGTGACTGTACAAGAGAACGTACGAAATGATTGCTAGTGTATTTTTACTTCTTTTTATTCACTTATTCTATTACTTCATTATTTTTGTAGAATAATGCAGCAGAAAGTCCAAGAGTTATTGGACATAGTGCAAAGTTCCTCCAGCGACGACGAGAGTTTATCCTCCGTGAAGAACCAAGCTCAAGTGAACACGCCACGACCACGAGGTATCTAATTTGTATTATCAATTGAATTCATAAGATGATTTTTATTTTAATCATAACTTTCTGGAGAACCTTTAAACCCATTAACCACAGCCGGTAAAAATAATTATTCTAAAACGTTTTCAATAGAAGATCAAAAATGCGAAAATAACGTGTTTGGTTCGTAATCGGTTGTCGAAAAAATATACTTTTATAGAATGTATAGGCACCGGGTGACCGAAGACTGGGACATAAAGGGAAAATACTGTGAATATTGTTGATAGACTGTTTTGGGGAAAAGATTTAGTTTTACAATGGCTATTTTTTTGAAGTCCGAAAAGCGATTAATAACTATTCATATCAGTAATTTTACCCTGCTCCTTTAT
Source organism: Thaumatotibia leucotreta (assembly GCA_025490895.1). Lineage (NCBI taxonomy): Eukaryota > Metazoa > Arthropoda > Insecta > Lepidoptera > Tortricidae > Thaumatotibia > Thaumatotibia leucotreta. Next base: position 13,486 of record JALPQI010018220.1, read on the forward strand.
TTTGATATACTATGTTACCTTGGAAGAATATGTTATTTACGTGCACTCGATTGCCATCATAAAAACAAGAGGGGTTTATTTTTTTAATTTGCGCCAGTACAGTCAGGGGCATAAATATACATACAATTTTAGACCTTATGCTCCAGACATAAGTAAAAAAGGTATAGATATTTTTGCCCTTGACTGTACATCAAAACATACAGTAAAAGTCGGTACAGTAAAATGCAGTATAACTCACTTTTAAAATTGAAATAAACTCCTTGCAGCAGTTACTTTTCCTTCATGTCTCATAGTTTTGACGCTTTGGATAAAATAAATATATCTCGGTCACACCATCCTTTCATGAGAATGCTGCTCCATGAGGCTATACACGGTGCCTCGCGAGGAAACCACATAATTTATCCCGTGACAACCAGAGTCTTTCGCAGTTGATTTTTTCTATGGTAAGCACATCTGTTACGACATTGTGGGACATAATTTTAACTATGCATTCTAGACATCAAAATAAACAAAAAATATTATGAGACCAAATGTCAAATTCCACAAAAAAAAAAAAATTTTTTCGATTTTTTTTAGACTTTTTGAATACTTTTTAACATTTCCAATACTTTTTATCATAACAACAATTTGTTAAAACTAATTTTTTCAATGTTTTTTTTTAGGGACAGGTTTTTTCGTCAAGTCTATTCTTATTTTTTGATTGTCAGGCAAAAGGTGTGGTAATATTAGAACACATTGTAGCAGCATTGTAATCAAAAAGAAGTTTTATGACGAGTTACGTCGAAAAACTTTTTCCGAAAAAAGTTTAATTATCTTTAGAACCAAGCTGAATCCAGGAAATTTTATATAACATTAAATACTCTAAATATGCTCAGGAATTCAGCATTAAAATTATGTGGGTTCCTCGCGAGGCACCGAGTATAATGACCACTTTGTCCACAGGTCGCCCCCGGGTCAACCCCCTCCCAGCAAACGCACAACCACCCGTCACAACCACCCCAAAACCCAACGTACCCCTCAAAAAGAAACTACACTCCATTGCGAAACACCTCATAGACTTCACATGCCCGGATGGTCGACAACCGATGCTACTGTTTATGGAGAAACCAAGTAAAAAGCTGTATCCGGAGTACTATAATGTGATTGATCGGCCTATTGATATGATCACTATTGAAGCTAATATCAAGGTAACGTAACATTTTTAAATATTAACATAACCATGCCCAAATCCAGCATACAGTCGGGTTCATAAATATGTGCACATTACTTCACCTTCTCTCTGCTTTGCCTAAAGGTTGACTGGTAGAGAATGCCTTATGGCATTAAGTCCGCCTTTTGTACGTCAAGTTTTTTCTTTTGTGCAATAAAGGTTAAATAAATAGAGATTATCTTTTAATAAATAGAGTTCAAAATAGTGTACATATTTATGAACTCGACTGTACCTTTCTGAAAGAAACTACACTCTGTTGCGAAATTCTTCATAGACTTCACATGCCCGGACTCATAATTTTCATAGAAGTTGCGAACAATGTAAACAAAAATGTCAAAGAAATATCCATAATCTAGTACCACTTGACTTCGACTTATTAGTAAGAGTTGATTAAACAACACAGATTGAAAATTAAACACATTATGAATACAGGATTTATACAAATTTTTGGCAACTTTAATCAAAAATGAAGTATAGAGTAAAACTAAACGTATTATATCGCGTATATTAAATTAAGGTTAACTACATCCCGACTTTTCGAACACTTAATTAATATGCGCGATATAATCCATTAAAATAGTTTTTCATCACACTTGCTGTCTAAGCGCGCCATTGCTTGCATGCGTAGCGGGAGTAATAGAAAAGTGAAATTCTCTAGGGAGTAATGGAAATGTCAGTAAGTCAGAATCATATTTTGTCTTAAAACTTATTTTTTTGTTCGTGATGAAAAACATTGTATACATCACGGTCGGTAAGCGGAATACTAACTCGAGTCATTAAAAGCCCTCCGCCTACGGCGTTGGGCTTCTAAATCTCTCGTTAGTAATTCCGTACTTACCTCCCTTGATGCACAGTGTACTATTATTTCATGACTAATCATCGCGGTAACGTAAGTATATTATAAAGAGAGTTTTATACAGTATGTATCACCTCGTAGAGCAAAGAAAGAAACCCATTAATGTTTAGTTAGATCATACCAAACAACTTTTACTATGGGGCCAAATCCGAATTCAAGAAAAAAATCTTGACAGTTTCACACATTTTGATTGCGTGATTCCGAATTCAAGAAAAAAATCTTGACAGTTTCACACATTTTGATTGCGTGATCACACACGTTGTATGGGAGAGTAATTCGCGAATTCGAGTTTGGCCCCATAGTAAAAGTTGTTTAGTATGATCTAAATATTAAGTAATGGGTTTCTTTCTTTGCTCTACGAGGTAATACATACTGTATTTTTAATATCCAACAGAACAACGCCTACAACAGCATAGAAGAAATGGTCTCCGACTTCCGGCTAATGTTCTCAAACTGCCGTCAATTCAACGAGGAAGGCTCCATGATTTACGACGACGCGAGCCGCCTTGAACGAGTCATGAACGAGAAGTTGAGGGAACTGAACACCAGTTTTGAGAAGAAGGCTACGGTTGTTAAGGCCCCTAAGACGCCGCGGTCGAGACAGCTGTCGCCGTTGGAACAGAAGCTTAGGACACTGTATGATGCTATCAGGGATTATAGGATTCCTAAAGGTAACCTTCACCATTTTTTATCGGCCTTTATGATCTCAACTGCCGTAAGAAAGAAAGAAAGAAAGAAAGAAAGAAAAAACTTTACATACATGAATACATTTGTCACCACCCAAACTCCTGCGGGTGTCGTAAGAGTCGACTAAGGGATTGAAGTGTCATTTACAATTATGATACAAGATTGATGGGCAGCAGCGTCATCATAGTGGACACATTACTGCGATCGCCAATCCGCTTGCCAATCGGGTTTGACCACCCAATCCTCGATATCACGTAACTAATATGACATATAATATTTCACACTCATAATGACGCTTTTTTTTTGCAATTTCGGGATTGGTCCCATAATACTATCATTTGCATTAGATTGTCAAGTTGATCTTGAAGTGTCTAGTCAGCATTTACATCTTTTCTTTATATGAGAACGCCTCATCAGACGACCCTTACGTTGTTTACGTCCAACGTGATAAAAAATATCATATATTGGAGCATTCCATGAAAACGTGTCGCTTACACTGTCTTTTTAATACTTTTGTACAGTATAATAATAACATATCAAGGCTTTAAGATTGACAGTGTTTCCTACCAGCTAGCATATTTTATTAGGGTAGCTACCATAGCCACACGTAAGCGACAAAAAGTAGATGTTTTCATGGAATGCTCCTATTATGCTGTGTCGTATGTACGGTCAGCTCTAATAATATGTATACGATTTTGAACCATAATGCCTTTGACATACGTTCCGAAATGTATACATATTATTAGACGTGACTGTACAACACATTTTAATGGTCATATTTTTTACAGCCAAACGCCAGCTCGCTCTAATCTTCATGAAACTCCCAAGCAAAGCAGAGTACCCTGACTACTACGAACTAATCAAGAACCCGATAGACATGGAGAAAATAGCCCACAAGCTCAAAAACAACATTTACAACTCCGTCAATGAACTTGCTTCGGATTTCATGCTTATGTTGGACAATGCTTGTAAATATAATGAGCCGGATTCGCAGATATATAAGGACGCGTTGATTTTGCAGCGAGTGTGCTTGCAAACTAAGCAGATGTTAAGGTCAGTTTATCAATTTTTTACTCATAGATGTTGAAAAAGTTAGAAACCAGATATAAAGACAATGCACGTTGAAGTATCGGAACCTGGTAAAATAAAATAAACCAATTGGAACTCTAGGCCACATTAGAACCATGTCACAATTACAAATAGTAACAGATTTGTAACAATATGCCATGTAAGATTATTTTGACATAGTTCTTGAGGGACTTAGCGTTCCAATTGGTTGATACTTCATAGATTGGGTTATCCCATAATTTGGAAAGTGCGAGAATTCTCTATAAATGCAAACACCCAGTTATAAAATGAAGATACACCAAAAATTGTATTAGTAACTTTCTTCGATGTACGCGAATAACGGCGTCACGTACCCGATATTATCGTGGAATGCAACTTATTATTACTGTTTGTGTTCTGAATAAATAAAATAAAAATATTTGTACAGAGAGGACGATGACGCCCCTCCAGACGTACCAGCGGCGGTGCAAGAACTACTCCTAAATCTGTTCACATCTGTTTACAACCATCAGGACGAAGAGGGCAGGTAAGGCTATTTTAAATGACGCCGACAATGCAGAATACACACATATTTATCGGGTGTTTAGTTTGTTTGTCTCCAGATTTCAGTCTGCATCTAAACTCCGTCAAACCATAGCTACTTACCCTCTTATTCATAAACTTCTAACTTAACAAGCTGCTAAGTATTATTTGTCCCTTTCGGTCTTACCAATATGTATATTTGTTCTATAAGAGCGAAAAGGACAAACAATACTTAGTGATTGCTAAGGAGACGTTTATGAATAAGGGGGCCAGTGTATGTGTATGAAAAGTTTGACGGAGTTGAGGCTGACCGCAGACACAATTATTTTTCACACCACCTATTCGAATACGGGCCTTTTCTTCCCTGCTGGGAGGGATCAAAGTGGCACTTTTCTGTTCAAGGACTTTCTATTGCCAGCCTAAAAAATTACAATGAAATATGAAAATAAACAGTACGTTCATAATTGATAAAAATTTCTTCAGAATCGATTATTTGCATAAAATATTAAATATGTGATATATCTTTTATTTTTCTCATAGGTGGTGTGAAAAGCAATATGTGTCACACGGTATCAAAATTATTTCGTCTTGGGCGTTAACGCTTGAATCCTTCATTACGCTCAAGATTCCACTTTAGAATCCCTACGGTCGGGATTCAATTGTGGAATCCGTCGCTCCATTCAGGATTCAATATACGCCCACGCCGGAAATATACCATTTTGATCCCTTGTTATACAATCTACTATTTCCAAACATTTAAACACTGCCGGCCCTAGGACCATGTTAAAATACCAGAAAATAATGTATTGAATTTTATTACCGAAAAACCACCCAACTAAATTCAAATAGTTTGTTGTATGAACGTGAGTAGTAATAAATGGTGTAGCAGTTTTGTAATTCGTCACAATCAGCCAGTATATGGCGCACAATAGATTTTCATTATATGTCATTGGATATGGTTCAATAAATTCACTGTAGTCGAGTATTACAGGTAAATTCACTAAAGCTGGCACGAATGAAATGATTGACATATATTATTGTGTGTATGCGGTCGTCCTACACCAAGTTACCAACCTGTATCAACTGTCATTTTGACATCCACACATAGATACTTTCTGTCACCTACTCAATCCATTCGTGCCAGCTTTCATGAATTTACATGTACAACTGGGGCCCGTTACACAAACGCTTGTAACTTGTAATACAAGTGGAAGTCTCTTTTTAACACTATTAATTAGATAAAGATGTCCGCTTGTATTACAAGTTACAAGCTTTCGAGAAATAGGTCCTTGGTCCACATTAGAATAATACGTATA
>JALPQI010018221.1:0-24418 GCA_025490895.1 Thaumatotibia leucotreta
AGTAACAATGACTTGATATTGGCAAAGTAAGTATTGTTTAAAGTATTTTTTGTTATTGCAAATGACGAATGAGACTAGTAACGTTGTCATTGGGAGATCACCATTAATCTTTAAATATAGGTAGGTAGTGTAAAAGTGATTGTGACTTACTACCAGTTTCGCACTATCTTAAGCAAAACAATTTCAACTAGCGATCTCGATAAGCATTGTTTTAAATTCATTCGCAAAAAATATAGGAACTTTAATAAAAACTGAATAAGCAAAGTCTGCCCGTAGTCGCAGATTTCAGACATTTTCGGCGTCATTAGGCCTTAGTCGTCTGAGACCGCAAGTAATCTGAAGTATTTTGCCTGTGTCATTAGAGTTAATTTGTTATTCTACTTTTTTGCCCACGACAACTAATTTATATTTTGTATTAAAAAGAAAGTAAAAGATATGCGTATAAGTAATGAAAACAAATTATAATTAGCTATTGTTTGTAAACTGGGTCAAAATTCTTTTCGTTTTCTTAATTTGTGTCCCTAAAAACGTGACGCAGTGGTGATTTTTGTATGAGATGATGTTTTGTTTTCAATTTCTGACGTATGGATTAAAATCTAGCGTGAAATAGAAATACCTACAAGTGCACCGGATTTTTTTAAAATACTGAGTCGAGATAGCAACTAAAAGCGTGACGAAGTGGTATGGAACAAGACAACGAAAAGAATTTTGACCAAATTACCTAGATGATTTTCCATATGGATAAAATCCGGATACAATTATAGCTAACTAACTATAGGTTGACGAAATCGAACAATGTGGCATTAGGCATGATGAATAGCGAGTCAAATCGACATCCTTTTTTAAATAAGGAACTGCTGTAGGTAATTTAACTTATTTCAAGTACAATCAACATTGATCACAAATAGTTAAAACAGCAAAGCAACAAGTGTGGCCTGTTAACGGGCGCGAAGAAAAAATAATATTGTATACAGGTCGTCCATTAAATACAAAAGCGACACAACTTAAAAACCGTGAAAAATGATTTTATTGCAAAAACGACATTATCAGCACTAATATTTTACGTGACACTAAGAAACCTGTAGTCACCAGCCGCCAGACGACTGACACCAGCAGCTCTCTCTCTCGACCCAGCGGGGCCCTGCCCGGGTGCCCCCGCTGGGTCACCATTTTCTCTCCTCTCTAGCAGCAGACTCTCAACGACGAGCCAGCTCTGCCGCTAGCGACGCGCCGACAGCCGCGCATCGAGCATCGAGCACCAGCCTCTCTCTCTCCATCTGTCTTCCTTTTCAGATCTCTCTCAGATCGAACTTTGCCTTGCCTTAACTTGCCTTTACCGCATCATCATCACCAAAATCATTTTTCTCTCTCGCCATGCCCATGGCAAATCTTCCTTCAACAGCCTCTCAACACCGTCCCCAAATGACGGTGCAGCGACCGTCCCACCCTTGTGGGATGCGACCCGGCCACAGCTGCAGTAGCGGAAACGCGGGAGCAGCCACACATACTCCAGGAGGAGTATCGTTTGTATATTCAGTCATTCAGTCAGACACCTGTCGATTTGACGTTAGTAAGTATCAAAATTATGCAGGTGCCCTTTTTGCACTATCGCTCTTTCGAAACTTACTTCAGTGCTAAACTGCCATTTTGTCAGTTGCGACTCGACTGTCGACCAAAACACACGACATTTTTGTGAAAAAGTGCCATGAAACGAAAAAATAAGTGATTACGTTAAAAAATATATAAGCAAAGGTGCCATATTTATAGATGTGGCCGTTTTGAATAAAATAAATACGTAAATATTATGTTTCTTTATATAAAAATGAGTCGCAAAACGGAATGTGGCCGTTTTAATTTTAAAATATCCTCTTAAATTTGATTTTTCATGCCGTATTAGGATTTGCAACCTTTTTGAATTAAAAATATATTCGAATGCATCAATCACAGGAGCCATATTTATACATGATGCTGTTTTGAATAAAGTAAATATGTATGGTTTAGATTTCTTTATAAACAAAGGAGCCGCAATACGGAATGTTGAATTTCAAAAAACATTGTTGCATTTACAACCGTTTTTAATTCAGTATAATATTAAAATTCATTAATGTACCAGATTGAATAACTGAGTATCTTTTGCATGAAATCTTAAGAAATACAATACATCTTATAAAAACAGTAATTGTAAAACGTGGTACTTTGTATTGTGTTCGTTTTACTTAAAAGTATATTAGAGATTGTGTGGAAGATGACTGTGAATTTTGTGTACCTATAATTTTTTCATTCATTTATTTTTTATAATAGTATACATAACTGTTTACATATATATTCCAGCATGCAAAGCAACAATGGGCTTAACTGCCGCTGGGTTCGCTTAAAAAAATAAAACTGGTTTCTTACATTCTTTATATCCCTTCGAGTCGATATGGAACGGAACTGGTTATAGTATGTAGCAAAATTTTGTGGTTATAGAACTAGCTCTTTGATTATACCTATTTTACCTATAAGATACCTGTAGGTCAATCATACCATAATATTGTCCATAATATCGACCCAAAGAAGCTTTTTCTTATGATCTAGTGGGTAAAATTATACATTATAAATAACTATACTTATTCAAAAGCGTTGCAATTACAACCAACAATGGTTTTTTTTTTTTTCTTGAACAATTTCCTTGCGATACTTCTAATTTAAAAATATTAAATTTTAAAGACAAGTCTTTACATATAGTGTTTTCAATAATTGTTTACATTTATGTGGGTTTTCACAAATACGTTGAAAAGTTACATCAGGTAGATTGTTAAGGATATGTGGTAGCAAAAATTCCCATCGTCTTTTTCCGTATACATTAGTACATTTAGGTAGAACAAAACGAGGTAAGTAGTCCAGCTTTCTTAAATGATTGGGTCTATGTTTTTTATTTAATATGTCTATATTTAAGATTTCATCACTAAGTATAGCCATATTAATTCTATTTTGTGTGCTGATTATTTTACAATATTGTAATAGTTCTTCTTGGTTATCTATCTTAACCCTAACTTTGTTGGGCACAATTGTTTTTAGAATACTTATCTGTAACCTTGATATTTTTTCAATATATGTTTTATAGGTTCTACCGTAGCTACTTAATCCATAGTCGATTACCGATTGGGCCAAAGATAGGTATAACATTCTAAGTACGTGATAGGGTACTTTAAATTTTAACACTGCCAGTTTTGATAGCACCGACCTTAGTTTGTTACATACGTAGTTAATGTGGGGTCCCCAGTTAAAATTGTTGTCAATAATTAGACCAAGGTATGTGTGTTCGGCGACTAGATCTAATGAGCCACAATTGCATGGTGTATTTTTTACCGTTCGACATTATGTGCAAGCACTGATGACTATGAGCCTTAATTAGAGGATTAGGTATTTTTGGCATATGAGGGGAGTGGATAATCATTAGTTTGGTCTTACTGTAATTTAATACAAGACCAATATCATGGGCCCATTTACATAACAAGTCAAAGTTATTTTGTATGGTGTTTTTCGCATTCACTATATCCTTATCCGCCACCAACAAGCACGTGTCATCTGCGAACTGGTAAACCGTGCCCTCGTTAAATATGTTACACATATCGTTAACGTACAGTAAATATTCGATTGGGGCGAAAATCGACCCCTGTGCTGTGCCAGCTTTAGTGGATATTCCATCACTTAAGATATTATTTACTTTAACTGAAGTGTAACGGTTAGAATGATAATTTTTGAAAAAATCCAATAGATGTCCCTGGATACCGTTTTCGTGTAATTTCGAAAAAAGAGTTTCATAACGGAGGGTTTCGAAGGCTTTACTAAAATCAATAAAAATAGCCAATATATATTTTTTATCATTTAGATGATGATTAATCTCGTTTGTAAATTTGCTCAAAAGTTGTGAGGTGTTTTTTTGTTTCTGAAACCCGTACTGTTTATTGTTAATTATATTATTTTGTGTTAGGTATCCATTAATTTCCTTGCCAATGTACTTTTCGATCACTTTGTCAATACAAGAAAGTATCGTTATCGGTCTGTAATTATCCACATCGCCATATGGCCCTTTTTTATGTATGGGTCTTATGGTGCCTATTTTTAAGGAATCTGGGTACGATGAATGTTGTATACATGTGTTAATAAGGTGTGTAATTATTGGCGTTATTTGCATCTTTAAATATTTCACATCTCTCACTCGTATCCCATCCCACCCCGGGCTCTTTCTATCATTTAGATGACTAATTATGGAACATATTATCTCATCTTTAGCTTTAGATAATCTCATTGCCATATTTGGAGACGTAGAATATGAATGCGCGTCTATTAATGGCTGATTACAATAATTGCATATTTTGTTAACGTTGTCTCGAAATCCTGTGGCAAATTTGTTGGCGATGTCCTTGGGGGTCTCATTTTTAAAAGCAGATGTTATAATATCATCTACGGATTTAGTTATCCTACCACACAAATTATTGACAATTGACCACACTTTCCTTGAGTTACGGAAATTAAGTGTAATTTCATTCATGATGTACTTATTTTTTATAAAATTTAAATAAGAAGTTGTTTTGTTTCTATATTTATTATACATTAGTCTGTTATTAGCGTTACTTTTATCCTTTGACCATATTTTGAATAATTCATCACGTCGTTTGCACATCATCACAACTTTTTTATTGACCCAATTACAAGTAATTCTCTTTTTTTGTACTATATTTGTTTTATACCGGCACTTATCATATACGCTATTAAATTCTCTAAGTATAAAATTTAATATATCTTCTGGGTTGTTGTAAGATAAACCCTGGCTCCAGTCAATAGTACACAATTCTATTTGAACTTTTTTATTATCTAACTTATAAATTACTTTTGACGTGCTGCGGTCGGGCACATCGTCTATGAATGCGAAACAGGTAATGAAGTGATCCGCTAGCGCATTGTTAATCACAGCTGTTTTTATGACCCGCTCGCACCCGGGCCGGGCACCTGTGTCGCGTATAAAAATATGGTCAATGCACGACTTTGTAATACTGTTGTTTATCATTGCAATTCGCGTGTATTGACTGATGCCAACGTCTAAACTTTTTTCACATAACATGTTCAAATATTCAGATACTGTATTATTGCGACTACGAAGAAACAATAATGGCATAAACTTCGGATTATTAAGTATTTGTCATATTTTCCTATTATATTATTTGTATACAATACAAGTAAAACAAACAAAGATCTAACCCCGGTGTATGTTTTAACGAATCTAAAAACTTATATTAGAAATATTTATTTTTTCACTTTTGGGACTGCCAACATAGGGATGATGACTGTATTCAAAATAAATTATTAGACATTATGCACGGCATCATACACGAATAAATTATTACTAAGATATAGACTACAGTCATTATTGTACAGAACTTTTATTTAATATAAGTGTAGTATACAAACGTGACGTTACTTTTGTGTATGTCATGTAATCTTTAAAAAATCGAAAAAAGATGTTGACTTGACAGTCATAATGCCTATTGCTTCACTACATAGGTATATAGTACCTAAGTACTTTAGCGCTAAACTGTCATGTCGTCTAGAAAAAAAAAATTGTTACATTATTACTAATCATAAGTAGATTTTTAGGAAAGACTTATTATCTCTGCAATTAAATATTGAAAGATATACTTTTGTATCGGTAAAAATTAAGTTCTTGCATCAATTCTAATGAAAAAACTAGTAAACCGTCAAAACATATCAATTTGGATTATTTAGTATGGGATCATAGTAACCACCACACAAATACAATACACATAGAAAAAACAAATAACTAAAGATGTACTTAACCGATTTTTATTATTTACGTGCTTTTAGGTGGGCTATTTCTAGTTTATAGTAAAAATAAGTGGTATCAAAGTATTAATTCCATTCTCAACAATGTAACTTTGATCGCGTTGTATTTATTTTATATTTATTAACTAAAAGTACCACTATATAGCAGGTTGATTCTTGAAGAAAACCGATAATTATATCTGAATTTTAAACTAGTACGTCCGGTAAATTCATCAAAATATGTAACCAAAATTAAAATTAATCAAAGTAACCCCGGTTTACGGTACCTATAAACATGTTTTGACAATATGTAAGTAAAGAAACAGTAAGAAAACGTTTTGTCTGGTTCAGTTTTGTTAAAAAAACAGTATTTCTATGTTTAAGACATGATTTTATGTATGATTTAAATGAAATAACTGCATATTTTATTGTATTTGTGGCCTTTCATGGAAAAAAAAATTCAGAGTTAATGTTATTTTTTTATCCAAAACGGACGTATACGCTCATAAAAGCTTGCACAGCACATATTACTTTCTAATAACCAAACACATCAAAAGAGGGTTAAAATACCTACAAATGGATATATAACACATATAATATTAATGCTGTAAAAAAAAATTGTGAACAAAAAACGAATACAAAATCTTTAAACAGCTCCCCTGTAAAAAGTATTTTTTTGACATGTGTCGCTTTTGTATTTAATGGACGAGGTGTATAGGTACTATACTTTCTAAGTGCGCTGGAGATGATAAAAGTGAAAATAAATGAAGCAATATATATAAGTAACCTTAAAAGTCTTAAAACATTTCTAATCACCGCTCTGATAATGGATATCTTCAGACAAAGTAACACAAACACTGTTAAAAGGGATCTAAAATAATTATATTTCTTTAAAAAATATCAATACAGTAAATAAACAAAATATGGCACTTTATACACTCCTTTAAAACAAACTTTATTATATGTAATGTTGTTTTTATTTGTTTATTTATTATATAAAATATAAACACATTATAAAAACCTAACCTAGGGTGCCGCCGGCAACGGGGCGGGCCCAAGCTGCCGGTGGTTAAGGTCGCAGAGAGAGGAACTGACGGACTATCCGCGCCGTGTCCAGGATTACCGCCTTCTGCATCTGACCCTTGATCTAGCCATCTAGCGAGAGACTCTTAAGATGTTGGTCGAGACTCTTCGCTATTAAACCGTTCGCTGTAACGACTATCGGGACTATGATCGTCGAGTCAACATCCCACATGGCGATTATCTCGTGGGCCAAGTCGAGGTACTTACTGGACTTGTCCTTTTCGGCCTTCACGAGATTCTCATCATGGGGGATGGTGACGTCGACGAGCACAGCCCGGCGCTGCGATCGATCTACCAGCACGATATCAGGCTTATTGGCTACAATAGTCCTGTCCGTGATGATAGGTCGATCCCAACAGAGCGTGGCACGACCATTTTCGAGAACTGGTGCAGTTGTGTATTTATAGTATGGCACTTCGACGTCCACAAGGCCGTATTGAAGAGCAAGCTGCTGGTGTATAATACTATTATTACAGCTTTAAAATCTAGCTCTAAAAATGCGTTTAGTTGCCTAGTAACATAAATATACTACATGGTATATTATATATAGAGAACGAAATACTGTAATATAATTGTTATTTCCGTTTAATGTTAATTAAATTCACACGAAACTATATGAGAAATACCCAAAAAACAATATCTTTGGAATTGATGTCCCAATTTATAATGTTACACATATTTACCATCGGCAACATGCTGCCTTGTTTTCCATAGAACTCGATCAATTTTTAATTATCGCCATTCAAGCCTGAATCCCGAAGTTTTCCCCTAAAATAAACATTTTCAAAACAGCCAACTCAAATAAGGTGCCAGCGCTCGCCGTCCCTGCAAAAAGTTGGAGCTACGACGTAGACAAATCGTTTTCTATATTTTGCACACGTACAAGATAAACTTCCATGTCTATAGGACCCCGTGGATCGGGTTGACGCGACAAAAACGGACAAGTGCGTTTTATATTATGTAAAAACATTCAAATTGAAATATAATTATGTTATGGAGGTACTAACCATTGTAATAAATAAGTTGTGTTTGTTGGTAATTGTAGGGTGGCCAGTTTAGTAAGTACCTACATATATTATTTGTACTATTCATACACCTGAAGTAAATAAAAGCACCCAAAATAATATTGCTGATATGATATGAAAAATGATTTGATTCCTTTTTACAGATTTAATACGACCATGATATAACGCGGACGAAGCCGTGGGTTAAAACACCGCCCGCCATACTTAAATCGGTTAAGCCGAATGCAGGAAGACATAAATAAGCAGTGAATAGATTAGTACGCGAGCAAAACCGCGGGCAATTGCTAGTATTTTATTAAATACCCAGCAAATACCTACCTACTAGGTAGTACCTAGTAACGTTCTATCTAAAAATGTTTTGCAGCAAATTTTTTATTATTTATTTGATTAAAATTACAAGTGTTGTCACTAAACAATATTTAGGATAAGCTTGTACTATAATTTTCCTGTATTTTATTTAATGCTCAAGTTTTTACGTAATACATCAATGTGCCTATGATGTCTATCAAATTATGGGATCAATTAAAGTAAGCTCCTTGAATGAGAACAATATTTTAATATCAAAGAATAAGTCATGATGTTTGTGGAACCCCAAAAATATCAATCGGGAACCGTACCCTTACTTTATGACGGGTTTTTCAACATACGAAAAATTCTGCACAATGCTCTGCCAATATTGAGGGGTGTGTTAAATAGTTTACTTGGTAAAGATGGGATGAGAATCGAATTTGTTTGTGTTCACACACAACATATTTAAGATGCAACATTTAGTATAGGATTTGTTGAAACAACCCAAATTCCCATCGGTTCTACGTTACCTATTTGTATTCTTTACAATGATTGAATTTCGTAAAATAAAAAAGTGCGCGACAGTCGATATGACATGAAAGTAGTGTTTAAAAAATAATTCACTTTGCTTTACTACTCTTTTTAATGTTTAATTTTGAACATTTTGTTTTAAATAGTGACTTAGAATTTTCTTACGTTTTAGAACCGTTTTGAAGCAGAATTTATCTTTTAAATAAGCATGCAAGTTCTCTTCATCAAAGAAGATCCGACGTTTTCTTCAATACAAAATCCTTTAAATCTCCCTAAGCCATCGTCGTTAGTTTTCATTTGTAACGCGAACTTTTTATACGAAACCGGAACTTGAAAAGAATGATTATCTTTGAGCTCAAAAGGAGAAGAAAAATCTAAGAGGATTAAAATCCTGCTTAAATGTACTTGAGCTCGTAGCGAGGAGGCATATTCAGGTTTGTTTAATAAGTACGCATGACACGACATTAATCTGATAGTTTTCCTCCTGAACCCAAGAAGTTAAATCGAGCATGCCACAATGGAATGGTTGTCATAATTGGTGTCAAAATCACGTAACTGCTGTAACAATGTCTGTAGATTGTTGTTGTTCCAAAATATAATCAAATTTACAGTGGGGTCATAATAAGAGTAACTTAAAAAAAAATGAATACACACAATCATGTGCCTGGTTTAATTTATCGCTTTTAAGTATTAGATTTACACACGGCAGATATTGTAGGTCTACTAGTATACGAGTACATACGTTAATATAATTCTATATATTTTAAGTTTGGAAGTACGAGTAATTAATGATTTTAACAGGAGTTTAGTCTACTGCTTGTTAAAATAAATATGAACAAGTATAATATGTACATTACAGTACCTATATATTACATGGAGATAGCAAACTATTGCCACATCTGGAAGTTCCTTTAGATGTTTAGGCAGCACAAGTTGGCTAGACTTTGTGATGTTCAGCAGTTTAAAAGTTACTGACATGTATGTATTTAGTCCAAATAACGATTTATTACGGTTAAGGGAAACATTAAACCGGTTTAAGTAGGAGCATAAATCTGGCACCCTAGTGAAAAGGGGTATAAGTCGAATTTTGGCCAAATTGAGTTAAGTATACCAAAAAATTTCAAAAAAAAAATGGCATCTGTTGGTGTAAAAGGATCTAAGATATCACGTAAATTGACAGAGTTACGGTCGTGTCATATGGTATAACTAACACAAATGACCATGCAGTGTCAGGTATAAGTTGAAATAAATTCTTACAACCAAAAAAAGTATATCGTTGTAAAGTTACAAAAGGTATTAGTGTAGCTAAGTTTTACGCATTTGGATTTTAGTTGTGTGTAACGCTATAACTACTCATATTCTCTTGATGGTCATTCGGATAATGAGGATCCATGTGTATTTAAATCACTTTACACGAACAATAAAAACATTTTTTGAGATACAATTCGACATAAATCCATATTTCCGAATAAAATTATGTTGTTACGGGTACAAGTCGACTTTAATCACTTACAATTACAGTTTTTTACACGTAATACAATCCATTTGCGGGAATTATATCCGTTTGCACTAAATTAAAAAGTATTACTTAACATTTAACACCAGTAAATTGACCGATTTGTACTAAGTTGTACCATTTTACACTAAGTTTCGTTATATTGTATGCACAATGTTTAAAATAGTGTTAATTTTTAAAATTTAATTTACTTAGTGGTTAATGATTTTCTTAAAGCATGATTGTTTTTCAAATTCAAGCTGTGAAATTCTGCTGCTTATTTGTTAAAACCTATGTTAGTAATATTAGTTTGTGTTGACAGTTTTAAATGACCTAACGCAAATACTTTTTTTTAATTGTAGTAACAATTTTACTTAATGATCTAGGTAATATAGAAAGCGCGCTATAATAGCCTTGTACGAGTATTTGCTGCTGTTCTATCTAAGGCTATTGCAATATCTATATTACTCCAGAAACATGTGATTAGAACAATTTCAAAACAGCCACCCGGAAACCATGCCTGGCCACTTTTTACGAATGCTAACATAATGAAAACAATATTATCACAATATTTTTTTAAATTGTCTACTAACGAAATTAATAAAGTTAATGTATAATTAACACAATAATTCAAGTTGATCGTACCTATATTTACCTATACCACTTTTATAAGAATTGTAATCGATAGAACATAATAGTGACAGGCTTTTTATACTCGTCGATTAAAGTTTGTTTATTAAGATTCCATACAGAGTACTGCAATGCAACGTCACTATTTTTATCCGAAACAACTGAAATAACTTCTTTGCACACTAGTGCGAGGAGTCGTTTATATCTAGCCTGGTTGAAAACTTCGGAAGGCCATCTGTACTGAAAAATGTCGTACGAAAACACAAGCAAAAATTAAATTCGTAAATCGTGTCGATTTAAAACACTCCCTTCGGTCGTGCTTTGCTTTATTTATGCTTATTTCGAACTTATTTTTTTTCACAGTTGTATCGTAATGTCCATTACGATAGGCATATAGACAATAGTTTTTTTAAATAAAATATCGATTTTCAATAGAATGTTATTTTAGGGGACTCGATAAGGTACAAAATTGCCATTCAGGCGTTACGGAACGTACCTACCTAGCTGCGCGTACGACATCCAGGGCATAAAGTTATAATTCGGACAGTAGGACTATTTGTACTATGATTACTAATAATGAATAAAATAAATGCTACATTATGGTATTTTTTGGTATTATGAAATTTAAAAACATTTCATTTTATGATGCGTTGTGTTTTGGCTGTTGAAAAGAAGTAATATTTTTTTCATTCAAGGAAATAATTTCTCATAATAAATGGAAAAATAAATATTTTTATTGTAACTTATTTCATAGAATTTGGATACAATTGAATAAAGTGATTAATATAAATCTTGTTATTTCCTTTTACACGTTGCTAACATTTTGTGCACAATGGTATAGGTCGGTTTTTTTGGGATTATATTGTATACGTACATGCTATGCCATTAAAATTAATTTCGCAAACAAACTTAGCAAATTTTTTTTCGTAGAAGTACATCTCAAAAAGAGTTATTATAAAATAAATTTAATGTATACCCGTTTTCACTAATGTCCAATATATGTGAAAAGGGGTACTAATTTGGTTATATTTCTAAATAGCATTTATTTCAGCGGGTACAAGTCAATTTTTTTTTAAACTATTGATTTTAGCCATAAACCAATGACGGCATGTGAAAGAGCGCGTTGTATTTACTCAAAGTACATTTAAAGTTATTCTAATTCTTTAGCCACTTCGGCACAGTAATTTTGAATAATTTCGCCAATCGTTTTTTGGCTCTCCTGTAAAGTGGCAAATTTCGATTTATACCCCTTTTCACTAGGGTGCCAGAAATAAAACTTGACGAGTCAAGATATTGTCTTGATTCGAATATGACACCCCTAGTAATTTTCCTATTTCACCCCATTGCTAACCCTTACAGCGCCAACCACGGGCTGAGCTGAGTTTGCCTAATATTATGAACTTTGCGTTTAAACTATGCAAGACACAAACTATTATCGACAGATTAAAATCGAAACCACCAGAACACTTTGTTTGTATAAAACAATGTGCTACATATAAAAATAAAATTTTACTCTTTGAACTTCGATTTCGATCCAACTCACCTCGTTTTTGGGTAGGTATATTGCCTTGTTATACAATGACCTACGCTTCCAATATTAAAATTTCAACAAGTTTTCGGCTATTGTTAATGCATTTGGAAGAACTTAATGTGCTGTGATGGTGAGTTCAAAACAAAAAAAAAAACATAACGGTGCTCCCACATTGGTATAACGAAATGATATGCAACATCAGCTTTCTCTCTTTGACATTCGAGTATTCTATCTCATTGTCCTTATTACACTGTTTTATAATTATAGCAGAAATAACACACCATACTTATAAATTCAAAGTTATTATTATGTTAATTTATGCGCGTCACAGAAATATTTATGGCTAAAAGTTTATATTGATCTGGAAACAATTTATAACATTTACATTTACACAGTTTCTTCAAATGAGTATATGTTGTCGTTTTTTTATTTTTCAAAATTGGACTTTTTTACGTTTTTTCTACTCAGAATCACGAGCTCTTTAAATACTGATAGAAATAACAAAATTGTCCTAAAAAATTTCCCTTGAGTTACTATTTTTCATATACTTTCTTCGGCCGTAACTCAGTGGAAGACAAAAAAATGTATGGAATTTTCAAATTTGGAAAATAAAAAAACTTACTTACTCCTCTGGCGCAGCGACCCAAAGTGTGTCTTGGCCTCCAATACGAGAGAACGCCACTGATCACGGTCTTGAGCGACATTTTGCCACTGGTCAATTCCGAGACCGCTTAAATCAGCCCTCACAGCATCCGCCCAACGATATCTGGGGCGGCCGACCGGAAGAATAAAAAAAAAACCACAACAAAATAAAAATCCGCCCATATGTATATAATTGGTAGAGTACTTACTTACCTATAAGAACCTGTATAATTCATGACAAAATTATAAATTATATAGGTCCGTTTATGACATGACTTAAATGTGACGGTAAAGTAAAATTCAACTATATTGTAAAAATATTAAAGCAGCAATTCGCTTGTATAGAATTAGATCAAAGTTGTGCCAACTAATCTGTTGTTGCAACCGAGAACAATCTTGGTGCTCTGCCGTAAATTGTACAACTCCGTAATACGAGTACTAACTTTTCAGTTACATTGAAACGAAAGATACTTTATCCTGCACGTAACTCGGAGATTTACGGCAAACCGCTGGTCTAAGTGTTTTTTTTCTATGTTATTTAAAAGGTTTAAAGGGAAACGTATTTTACGCTTGCAATTTTCCGCGGACCAATTAAAAAGTAAAAACGTTCTTTGAAGAGTTGCAAAACAAAAAGTCTGCGACAGCATTTCTAAGAAGTAGCAACGTGAAAAGAAATAAAAATAGTCTTATTACTTGCTGAATTTATGCAATTACATATTTAAGAACTCTTTTTTTATGGTAGGTATAGATGTCAATGGTTTTCGAGGGGCGGCCACGTCTCGGAAGGCGCAGCGTGGGTAGGCCCCCCACAAGGACTGATAACCAATGCTTGGCGGGGGTGAGCTGTTTTCGTACTAAATGTTACGTTAACATGTCATTTAGTATGAAAACAGGTCACCCCCGCCAAGCATTGCAGATGACCTGTTGAAGATCACAGGAGGCCGCTGGATGCGGGTGGCGCGGGACCAGTCATCAATCCTGTTTGGGGGAGGCCTATGCTCAGCAGTAGACGTCTTTCGGCTGATATGATGATGATGATGAGACGACAAACAAGCATATAGGCTCCATGTAAGCACATCTAATAGCTCGAAGTGATTATGTCGTTGTAAGAGAGGGGGGAACATAATTATTTTTTCTTCTGGAGCGATTATCTTCGAAAATATTGACTTCAGAAAAAAAATCCTTAAAGATCCTTATTTTTTTAAAGATACCTATTCAATGATATCCCACACTATAGGATTACAATAAATAAAAAAAATCATCCTCACTTCTCCAATTGGGAAGGTACCCGAAAAAAAATATTTTTTCTAGTTTTTAGGGTTCCGTAGCCAAAATGGCAAAAACGGAACCCTTATAGATTCGTCATGTCCGTCTGTCCGTCTGTCCGTCAGTCCGTCTGTCACAGCCAATTTACTCGGAAACTATAAATACTACAGTAACGAAATTTGGTAAGGATATGTGTTGTATGAACCGCTACAGGAATGTGATACTAAATTGTAAAAAAAACCATTGGGGTGGGGGCCCTCCATACATGTAACTGAGGGATAGAATTTTTATTTTAGTTGTACATAAGCGTGTGGGGTATTAATAGAAAGGTCTTTGAAAATGATATGAAGGTTTATACATCACATTTTTATTTAAGCAAATCGTTTTCGAGATATCAGGTCTCAAAGTCTGAAAAATGTGTCCCCCCCCTCTATTTTTTAAACTACGCGATATAAAATTCTGAAAAAAATATATGTTATTCACATTAATAAACTCTATCAACGATTTTTGGTTTGATAAAATTATCCCCTATAGTTTTTGAGGTAGGTTGATTTAACTGTATTTTTTTAATAATAAATTGATAATGGTACGGAACCCTTTGCGCGCGAGTCCGACTCGCACTTGGCCGGTTTTTTTATTATATAGCTTTGTTGGCATGATAAATATACCTGTACCAAATTGCAGATTTCTAGTATTAACGGCCACTGAGCTATGCTGCGGACAGACGGACAGACGGACATGGCGAAACTATAAGAGTTCCGTTTTGGCTACGGAACCCTAAAAACGGTGACGCCTTTACCCCGGTTGACTTTACTTACTTTATTGGCATTTGTATGGTCACGGGAATGAAATCATTCCCGAGGCTCGTCACTAGCCGCAACAAAATAAACACTTTGTTCGTACAAGCGACTGAAACGACCCTTCCCCACACGGGATATTTACCTACATACATAAATTTTATTCGCCAAATGTAAATAGCTACGACAGGACCGCACGAGCTCGTGGGACGAATATTAAAATTTTAAATCAGGGTACGTGAGATTAAACATGTGCTAAATAACTGGCCAATGAATTGCATAATAAATAAACTGTTAATCAAAAACAATGTGTGTAATTACGAACATGTTCAACCAACTTTTACAAGTTAAACCCTTGGGCTCAGCCTCAGGTTTCAGTTATTAAATTGTATTTAATAACTGAAAGCTGAAAAGAGAACAGTAAAATTAACTCGGTAGATAATAATTTCAATTTGTTCGATGTCCTTAAAAAATAAAATGTCGTTTTGATTCGTTATTGTTGTTATACTATAAGACCTCACAATAATTGTTGCGTTCGAGTGGTTTGGATGTCTGAAATTCCCCTGTTATTACACTTATTACGTCACGTGCCAGCTCCAAAACACCCCCCACATTTCAAAATCGAATTTTATGGAAGATGTGGCCGTATTGCAGGAAAATATGGTCACTTTTACTACACAATAGGCATGATGCCTGGCAAGTCAAATCAGCATCTTTTTTCGAACTGTCAAAACGATCACCACTATGGAATTTTATATGAAATACACAAAAGTGACGTCGCGTTTGAGTACTGCCAAATTACCTACTCTTTTAAGTTCTTTTCAATTTATTAAATAGAAGTTCTGTACAGAAATTACTGCAATCTACGTCTTAGTAATAATTACTTCGTGTATTATGTCGTGCAAAATACCGTTTACCAGATAGTGTTGTGACTGCTTCTTCGGTTAATGTATTTAAAAATAGATTGGACAAGTGGCTTTTAAACAATGAATTAGACTGAAGTTACTAGTGATGTGATAAAAATTTACAAACTTTGAACTATATAATACTGGACACTGTGACATAGGCTCATCAGCTGAATGAATAGCTGCTCGCCTATAAATTAAATAATAATAATAATAATTTTATTTTACTTTTATAACGGGTCGGCGTGTTCTCGAGTGGCGACCACGCACTGGACGGCGCAGCGTGGGAAGGCCCCCACAAGATGGAGCGACGACCTGGTAAAGGTTGCGGGTGTCCAATGGATGCGGACAGCTCACGACCAATCTTAATATTAAATAATTTATTTTAAATACCGTCATCATCCCTATTATATTTTGTGATGTACAATTGTACATATAGCAGGCATGCGACGATTAACTATAGGAAAGAATAATTTCACTATTAAATAAGATAATTAAATAATAAAGACTTTTGTCAAATACTTTTCGAAGCTCGCAACGTTTTTTCACCAAAAAATTTAAATACAAGTGGATAGTTCAAATGAAGTCGCGCTTGGCTTTAATTTACACTAAATGTGAATTGTATTTAAATATTAATCAAACGGATTACTCACGTAATTTAAGTCGATAATTGCTCGACATATTTCCATCCATTTAAATATGTTTAAGTTATATTTAAATATATTTGAGTCTCACGTTAGGTACATATAATTCTAAAATGTGAACTGTCATGTATAAGTTAAAAGTTTTCACTAAACAACGACCGTTCTCAGAATTTGCCAACCAATATTCGTCAATTGTTTTCTCCGCAGTAAAAAAAAGAGGAGTAAATATTGTGCCAGCACTGTAAATATTGTCGTTCCTAGCTGTGTTTGCCGTGGTCTGTTCAAGTTTATTACAGATTGTAATTTTTGTACGAATTTGGTGGCCTTCATTTTAGTCTCAATGGTTTAAATTCGGTTACTACTGAATACTGTTGTTATGTTTGTGATAAGAAGCAACATTACAAATTCATAAATTCGCAATTTTTAATTGTGTTGATCACGATTAATCAATAATATACTTGCGCCTGATATGTAATAGGTAAGTATGTAAAGCCCATTCCTCGTTAGTATTCTGTTTTAGCAAACACCTTTCTACATTGATTACAAATATAAACAACTTTCTAAACTAAAAGTGCAAGTTTTCTGTCATAAGCTGCCATTTTCTTTATAAAAAATAAAGCAGTCCCATAGGAAAAATGTGTTGTAGGTAAAGGTATAGGCAAACATGTAACTTTCAGAGCTGTTTGTTGTTGTTGTTGTTTAATGTTTACTAAATAACACAACTATTAAGAATTTTAGAATATTGTAACTAACGCGATATCCAACCAAACTAAAGGTGTTATAGGTTTTTGTTAATAATCTTCAAAACACATAATTACCTAAGTAATTACGTGGTTACTCACGTAATTACTTACGTATGTAAAGTATTTTGAGGATTATTAACAAAAACCTATAACACCTTTATTAAATGTTTCTTGAGACATTGTAATTAAACTCCGCAAAAATGTTGCTATTTTCTGCTAATTTAAGTTCTTGCAATATATTTTAAGTTGATTGACATTGACCGTCCCGTCACATATCATGACCCGTCAGATAGTAACTGGTAACCATTGCCTATGTAAGCTAGCAATAGGAGAAATAGTAATTTTTACAAATGTCGCACCAGCCACCATGCCCATGGTGAAATAGGTGTCCCAGCGGCGTGCAGCGCTGGCAACCCTCAATGTTACTTTTGTCACAAAACGGATTGCATATTAACACAGCTCTTATAGATTCTTGTTCTTCTTCTACCTAGCGTTATCCCGGCCTTTGCCAGGGTCGGCTTTCCTGCTACATTTTCTCCACTTTGCACGATCCTGGGCATCTTCTACTGTAAGCCCATTCACATTCATGTCAGCCTTCACGACATCTAGCCATCGCTTCTTTGGTCTGCCGCAGGGTCAGGGGCCAATCAAGGGCTAGGTTACAGGCATATGTTTCCTACGTAGTCAGGTGGCCTACGACAGCTTAGACTCTTATATAATATCAGGTACAACACTTTTGTTTCTATATTTATTATATATTATAAGAGAGACAACAAACCACTACGTTAAGCTACCATGTTAATTTAATTATTTGTATTTACCTGTTGTAGAAAAAGGATCATATGCAACAGTGTACAATTGTTTCTTGAAATTGTCGGGTAATTATACTATTTTAAAATTTAACTACGTTTTGTTTTGTAAAGGGGACAGTTCATTTTTTGTTCATTTTCATATTTTATTCGGTACCATTCACTCGAAGTGTGTCTGAACACATAGTGAAACAAAAGTGCCGAATGAATTCACTAGTGAACCGATCCAATAATGTTGGATCGATTCATTCGGCATCACTCACTTTCACTCCGAATTAACGAAAAATGAACAGTCTGAATACAGAAAGAACGTTTCCTCGGATTCGGTCAAATTAAACTTATCTCAAGAGATACGACTTCATCCGACGAGAAGAAGAGTATTGAATGTTCATTTCTATTATCACCTTTCTGATACCACCTTAATAGCGACTTTCGATTTAAAGTTCCCCTATTACTACGAGTAGGTATGACACTGGTGCATAAGCAACAATTTTGTTTCATACTATGTTTATTGAACATATTGTTATATAATGTCATCATGATCATCAGCCTATAATAGTTCACTGCTGGACGAAGGCCTCTCCTATTAACTATGCGCATAGACGCATTAGGAGGTAAATGCCCATAATCGCCACGCGGGGCAAGCGGATTGACGATCGCAGTAATCTGTCCACTATGATGACGCTGCTGCCCATCATCATTCTTTTATCCAATAATTAATGGTCAGTGACACTTCAATCCCTTAGTCGACTTTTACGACACCCGCAGGAGGAGTTGGGGTGGCGACAAATGTATTCTTACTGCCGTCACCACACGGCCAATATAACGTGGTATTGGTATATAACGTTGGTATATACATTCAAGGTTGGTATATAACGTTATTGGAACGGTAAAAGAACTGCGTTGGTTAATTTAATAAGTTGCTTTCGATGACAAACATTAACTGTAATTTAATAGCCAGCTTAACTGCGCTAAATAGCTTTATAATCGATTCTCAAAGGGCTCGTCAAAATAAATGACAGTCGTTCTATTAACGCCGCCCGGACATTTTAACAGTAGGTATTTATTTTTAGATGATATTAAATTCTACGGACAAGAATAAAATAACTATATTTAAGTATCTCATTGCGCTTTTTAGTTTTAAAATATGAACGAATCTATACAACGGTATAATTATTATACATACATACTTACATTATACTATTATTATTATTAAGTATAGGTACAGATGATTCTGTATAATGCATTAGTCCTGTCAAAGTAGGTAGTTACTTACCTTGTGAAAACAATATGAACTAAGACTCTTGGAAAGCTTAATGTCTTAACCCAACATACCTAGACCAAAAATTCGGGGTGTGTTAAAATATAACAAAACCATTTAATTGGTACCATTTTGATAAATCATTTAATATTTTTTTAGAATACCTCTATCATGCTAATCTGTGAATAAAGAAGAAAATAAAACATTATTGTATTCATTCACAAAATAATACATTATATTATTTTATTAAGCGAATAACTATAAATACTAGGGTTGAATTAGTAAAACAACAATATTTCAATGTTAGGTCTACTCAATACCATGTCAAAGTGTAAGAAAGTTTTAAAATATGGATTCTGCCATCTTCCATCCTCTCGTTTATTATTCAAACGGTCTTCAGAAGGATCACTTACTTGCCTTCCCCAATAAATTATAAAATCCCACCAAAGTGTTTTATGCTAATGGAATGTAAATCGCTTTTAGATTTTAATTTCTTTCTAAGTGTTTTCTACGTTACATACCTTATACTAGCCGTACATGGATAGAGGATTATTCAAATTGAGGCCTGATGGAGCCCTAGTGAGATCTGAATAAGGAGCAGTACATTTTTCAAGCATGTTATAATTTAATTTTTTGAACGATAAGAGCACCTCAATTTCCTGTCCAGTCTCATGTACCTATCTATTGGACTCTTGATAATTAGGTACAGTAAATGTATAGCGTTCGCTACCTACCTGTGCCATAGCTTTTGACACAAATATTGTGATACACGTTCGCAGATATTTTTTTACGTTAATACTAATAAATATCAGGTTAAATATCTGTTATTGTCATCTGGCTATAAAATGGCAACCAAACAAATGGCTAGGTTAAGTAGATCTAGTTAAAGAATCTAAGATTTAATCTATGTACCTAAATTGTAGTTTGGAAAATAAATATTAAAATAAAAACTATCGCAACATTACAAATATAAATAATTTTATTTAAAAATGTATGTGAAATCAAAGATTAAGTTTTTAAATTGGTAATAAAATCAAGATTGTGTTCTAAAAGTATGTGATTAGGCAATAATGCAACTATTTAGGAAGGATTTAGGGTTTGTTTATATTGTTTTGCATTTTACTGACGAATAGTATACTGGTGAATGTATATTATATTATTCTGGATCTGAAAGGAGATGTCATGAGCACTCAGAGCCTGGAGCCTTCTAAGCCATCGTATGGTTTACATTTTTGGTTTTAAAAAACGCGATCAAAGTGTTAAGAAAATAAGCAACATTCTATTTGCATTATTTTAAGACAGGCTGACATTTATTAGGACTGAGTGTTAATATTATCAATGTCCGAATATGTGACATTTAAACTTGTACTGACGTGTCATCTATTGGGACTGTCAGCAAAAGCACCTGACACTTACTCGTGCAATGGAGTTGACTAGCTAAGAAAATCAACAATTTTGATATTGTCGCCCTTTAAAACAATAGTACATTACTACCGAGGCCGTCCGAATACTATCCGGCCTCGCTTCGCTCGGCCGTCTACATATATTCGGCCGGCAACCAGTCACTTCATGGCCGAGGTATGTATAATGCTTTTCTCAAACATGCAATGAAATGAAACAAAAAAATGTATCTTCTTTCTAAGAAATTATAAGTCAACTACATAACTAAGTCTTTGAAATACAACAAAAGTCAAATACGACACCGACACTTCATTTTTTTTTTAAGATTGACCTGTTTGAAATTTGCAAATTTTTTATTTAAAAAAGCGGTATTAGACGACGCGGTCGGTTGGGTCCAATTAATCGCATGCAGTGATCGGGGCCGACGGATCGCACCGTATAATACTGCGTTTTAAATATTATTTTGAGTAGTTATTATACATTTATTTTAAATTATATAATTTAAATACCTAATTATAACTGCAAAAATTTGCCAATCATTTTTTTTAATTCTAATATTACTTACAGATAATTATTGGCTAAAAGCCAAGATGCCAGGTCACAACCCTATGTCAAATGAAAATTAAAAAAGAGGTACTTGCCGGCCTAGGCCGGCAACGATCTACTTCCCGGCCACTTTTTTGGCACTTAACTACAACATTTCATTGCATGTTTGAGAAAATACTATTTAACACAACTTTCAAACTCTTCTCTCAAAACACATAACATTACTTTATGGAAATTGATATTTGACCAAAATATCGCGATTCAAATAAAGATTTTCTGTTAACATGTTACGCACTGGTACTTCCATCTTATTTATTGAACGGGGGCGTATTAAATAAGCAGGAAAGAATATATCTACAATAAAGTGTAAAATCATCATTACCTACCATTTTAGCCAAAACACGATACGTATACTGCCTAAATATATCTCTAAAACTCGTCAAATCGGCTGATTCTGCGTGATCGCTGTTTGCCTTCAGCGGGCTCCCACGATATTGTGTCGTTGGACCTTGGTCATCGGACGACCTCATGGCAGGTCCACATAAACTGCATCTTCCATTATAAACAGTTATGTATAATGTAATGTGACCAGCCTATTATCACTTCAGTCTAGTGAATTTGACAGCGAGGTCACTGACATTGACCCTCTTGCGGGCATTACGTTTCCATTTCCCTTCTTGCCATGACTTAGCTTTTTTATCAGACCCATTGTGCTTACGCTGTGCTTGTCCACGTTATAGTGCCGGTAGATAAAAACACACTACTAAAAAAGGAGTGTTTAAATGTTCACGCTTAGCAAATAAAAGACTATAAATATTTGCGAGTACAAATAGTGCAAAAATCTACTGTAAATTATGCGAATGCGAAAAACCGATTCATAAATAATGGCGTCATTAAAAAACGACGTTGATGTTTCATTGTCATCATCATCAGCCTTTGATAGTCCACTGCTGGACGTAGGCTTCTCCTATTAACTATGCGTATAGACGCATTAGGAAGTAAATGCCCATAGTCGCCACGCTGGGCAAGCGGATTGGCGATCGCAGTTAATGTGTTCACTATGATGACGCTGCCATAAATAAATAATAAATAAATATCTTGGGCGATCTTACACAAATCGACCTAGTCCCACGGTAAGCTCAATTAAGGCTTGTGATGTGGGTACCACGCGACGATATATACAATAGATAGACACATATATATACTTACATACATACACAATCACGACCAAGGAACAAATATTTGTGATAAATAAATACACAAATAATGCCCTCGCCGGGATTCGAACCCGGAACCTCCAGCTTCGTAGGCAGGGTCACTACCAACTGGCTGCGATGACGTTAATGTTTGCGATCTTGAAAGAAATGGTTTGTATAATTCGCTATTATTAGAATAAACTTTTTTGATCACTTAATAAATCGTCGCAAATTTAATTTAATAACAAGTCTCAAGGACTCCTAGTTTGCCGAGAGCAGGGGAAACTGCGGCGGAGTAATATCAACAAAACAAGCGCCAGCAAAAATATGCTGCCTACTTTTGTAACTAAAAATAACCAAAATATGTATCGTAGGGAAATAGTTTCTGAATGCATTTTTTATATCAAGCAGTTTTGGAATATAAACTTCAAAGTGGAGAGAATAAAGAAACAAATCCTGTGAAAGTGTGAAGCAAATACTGTATTTTGAGTCTAAATTGCTGTTGTTTTCCATAACGGGCTATTGTTGACCGAATCGGGGACGTTTAAATAATACAGACTGGTGCGGCTTCAAAGGAGGAAGTGTGAAAAGATGATTTGTAAACAGCTTATTGTCCTCAGCCGATTTAGAACAAGAAGCGTGTCATAATAGTATTTTATGCAACCCTTGTTTAAGAGAGGTCAAAAAAGGTGAGTGGCGTGTGTAACAATTTGAGGCGAAGCCGAAAATTGTTAAGTATTAAAGACGCCACGAGCATTTTTTGACTCGGTTAAACAATGTTGCATACAATACTTTTTCTACGACCACACCCTTATTTTCAAATAAAAATGTAAATTTGAGGAATATTCTTAGTCAATCACATTTTTATTAATCATCAAGGTCAGCTGGGAAACGTCAAAATTGAAAAAGAAAGCTCCTCTATGGTTTACGAATCATCAGAAATGATATTTAAAATTAGGTTGGCAGCCATGTATTTCATTACGTCTCGTGTACACGAGGTGTCTTAAAATCCAAAAACGCACTGCATGTATGCCCGAATGCGTTTATAGGGAATAGAAAATATAGACTTATATTGACATGTGTAAGGTAGGGGCTTAAAGGTGTGTTCACTACTCTGTGAATGAGAAATAAAAGTACGGGAGTAGAAAAAATAAATAATTATTCGACTCTACATTACAAAAGCTTTGAATTGTTAACACATTTATCAAATTAAGCTCGTCGTAGGGCCTCATTGTACCTAAGCTTAATTTTTTCGTATTTCAGGTGTATATATAACATTTCATGTATCACAATAGAAATTCGAAAAGCAATTTAGATGTAGAACCTAGCAAAGTTCCGAGAAGGGCATCTACGCGTTGAATTTTTACACAAGCCTATTAAAAGACCGGGATACAACCCGGACCCTGGGGCCAGTGACTGTTAAGGAGGGTTCTTTTTTGGGATTACGTTGCGCGTTGATGGTAAATTATCTAAACATGTTTTTTCGTTAATCACTTACCGTGGACTGGGGTTACATAGAACATTTGAGCTAAATTACATTACAACATACTAATTTTTTTTGCCGTGTGGTAACGGCAGTAAGAATACATTTGTCATCACCCCAACTCCTCCTGCGGGTGTCGTAAGAGTCGACTAAGGGATTTAAGTGTTACTGACCATTGTACAAGATTGATGATGCGCAGCAGCGTCATCATAGTGGACACATAGCTGCGATCGCCAATCCGCTTGCCCAGCGCGGCGATTATGGGCATTTACCTCCTAATGCGTCTATACCCATAGTTGATAGGAGAGACCTACGA